>OZ002743.1:174705581-174896353 GCA_963924295.1 Dioctria rufipes
ACTTTGATATTTGCGATTGGTTTCGGTTTTCAGATAACCAGTTTAATAATTCGATGAGTCCTTGATAAAAAAAAATTAAATCAAGAAAAAAGCAGCGTTGATTAATCATACCGGCACGTTTAATTTATGGCCTTATGACTCCCATTTTAAATATTTTTTTAAGTTGATTGCTGTGTTAATCTCAAGATCAGATTTATAATTTTCAACCAATGTTTACCGAAATATAAAATAGCTATATATTTGGTAATGGTAATGGTAGAGGCAAACTTAACCAAATGCACCAAAAAGTTAGAAGATGACGTTCTAATATCTGTGAATTTGTCAGCTTGAACATTAAAACTTCCGATATTGGCTGCAAGCGTTCATCAAAATCATCGTATGTTGAATCGATGAATATTCAAACTCTGGTTGCACAGATTTAATAGACGGCTATGTATTATATATTGTGGTGAAATCTCGTGGGTTCCGAGTGATTACCCGCGATAAGAAAATTAGCAGGCACGCTTCCTGAATATATATAAGAAGATCATTATGGCAGCACATCTGAGCTCCAGGCTCCAAGCGCCACTAGAGATGGCGATACACTCCCTTTTCGAACTCACAATAACATGACAGCCCACTTTCCCCAATCCGAGAATGACGGTAAGACCGCTGGAGCTTTTATATACGGCCAGAGACAAGAGAGTTCGTTGTGAGACGTCAGTGCGATTGGTCAAGGAACTGCGATAAATTTTGTTTGTACTGAATTTATAACTAACGGAAAAAATTATTAAAGTGAATTTTTGTCGAAGTTATAAGGCGGGAATTTTTCTAGAAAGAAGAAGGGTTATTTTTCTCCACGAAAACCCTACGCCCGGAATTGAAGGAGAAGGTTCAACCAACAAAAAGAAGGGAGAGTTTGCTCCAAAATAATCTGTGCTGGTTGCACGCGGAAAACCGGATCGACCAACGGGTCTCCACTGGGTTCCGCTAAAGGATGCGTAATTCTCTAGTAAAAGTTCTTGGTTATTCTTCCAGGTATATTAAGATTTCTCTAGTATTATAAAAATTTACTACACTAAGGAGTCAATAGCCTACAATTACACCAGCACTTTCTCTCTAGTGTTTCGAATATCTTATTCACTACTAGGTTAATAACTTACAGTTGCGCTAGTATTTCGCAAGTAATTCTAAGGTTTAGTGCACTAAAGAATTAAAACTTACCGCTAAACTAACCAATAACTCGAAGGCTTTATAAGGGACTGATAACTTGCAGATATATTAAGATTTTTTTTTTTTTTTTTGTATTACGAAGATTTATTAATCTAATTAATCAATAACCTACAGTTATCTGAGGACTTTTCTAGCATTTCGAAGATTTTATAATCCGCTAAGTCAATAAGTTAGTGTAGTGCTGCTCTTTTACTGGTATTTCCGCGATTTTACGCAATGTTACGTCAATAACTTACATATGTGCTACGGGTTTACTAGCGTCTCTAAGATTTTATGCATCAAAGTTCTCTAGTATTTCTAAGATTTTATACCCCGTTGAATCAATAACATAGAACATTGCTACGATTTTTCCGGCATTTCACAGACTTATCGCCCTAGACAGTCAGAACGTACGGCATTTCGAAGAACTTATACAAAGCTGGCCCAATAGCTTACCAATATTTCAATTTCAATTCAATTTCAATTAATTTTATTAAGGCATTGTACAATGAAGATGCGGGACCTTATAATTAGCACAAGTTCAAAAGTATTAAAAAATAAAAAAAAATAAACTTAACATACCGAAAGTCCAAAATATTGAAATAATGAATACATGTGCAAAAAAAAGAAACCATTAATAAATAATTGTACCTAATACAAGGAGTATGTAAACCTAAAACTAAACTTAAAACTGAAATAATAATTGCAATCTTAAAAAAATAATCAATTGAGCTAGATATAAATACACAATATACTAAGTTAGAAATTAAATAAAGTAGAGTTAGATTTCATATATTCAAACATTAGGATTTTGAAGCAGTTGAATATGGTACGCTCTTTTTAGTATCTCGCAGATTTCATAACTCAGAGAGACAATAATACGCCGATACATTATAATTCTACTAACGTTGCAGAGATCTTTCACCCTAGCGACCAACAATACAGATAGATAAGAATTTCATTAATATCTTGAGGATTATATGCACTACAAGACCCACGACCTACAATCCACCGGCATACTACAATTTCTCTACTATTTTGCAGATTTTGTACCCGAGAGGACAGGTAGTTCGCAGAAATACCACTACTTGTCCAATATCTTAAAAACTTCCAGCACTACGAGCCAATAATCGGAAGGCAAAAACATGAATCTTGCGTTCTCTCACCAGTTTTTATGAGCCAGGGTCATTGACAGGAGGATATCCGAGCCCACTTCCTCACAGGCTGACCCGCTGCAGCTCTCTAAATATCCCCAAGTACTTCCCAGGAGGTCACGCAAATTACACGGCGGAGACTTATCCCCTTTCTGCATAACACCCGTAATCTTAATCCGACGGGAACCGTAAAAAAAGTCCGAGTGTCTATCTACAGCTCGCAATTCTCAATATTCAGTGACAGTCGTCAGCTAGCGTCGACACCACCTTAGCCCTTAGCAACACACTCTAGGTGCCGATAGACTAATTTTTTTGTCAAGTTAGTTAGAGAAAGCCGCCGTTGTCGTTGATATCGAAATTCACTCCTGCTCTATTAGAGCACTTTGAGTCGACGGTCTTGGATTATTTTGGTGCAAACCCTCTAGCCTCACCGAGTGCCCGAACCTTTTCCTAGAAGTTGATAGATAAGGGAAGGGGGAGTACCAAATGAATGAAAATTTCTCGAGGCGAATAATTACAGACTAACGATTAGAATTAGAGAACGATTTCACATTTTAAAATAAAACTGAACCAATTTTACATACAAACAAAAATTGTGCTGCAATATAAAGATTACTATGATTTATTACGGGGTGAATTTTATAATTGTTTCTGCCTCCTTGGTGGAATATAGGAGAATTGGTTCATATAATTCACACCCTAAACTTATTCTGAGGTTATGTGAGAAGAGATCAATTTGTATCTTTTTCACGCGTCCTATGGCAGACAGAAACCAACCCTTACTGAAAAATACATGGTGTTTGTCGATAACAAACATTTTTTGTTCAGCCAACTGCGGCTTACACAATTCGTTCCGTTTCGATTTTTGTTTTTTTTTTTTGTTTTTTTTTTTTTTAATAAAAAACTTTCTAAATATTTTCATCTTCATTTCTTTCCATTTTTCTATTTTTCACTTGTTTTTTCGAGTCACTCAATTTCGCTATTTAGGATCTGCTGATTAGTAAAGACCAAGACTTGAAACTTGCCACCCAAAATCAAAATGGGATGGAATAATAAATACAAAAAAAATCTCTTTTGCTGTTGTGCCAGAGAATATAAAATATAGCATTCTTAAACAAGTATTAGAAGAATTATGATTTTTACGATTTGAACGATTTGTCGAATCGATGTTAATTGATTTCGTAAACGGGGCTGAAAACCTAGTACTCTAGGAAGTAGAGTATTTGACCACCTTCTTTTTGGTATCATCTTCCCAAAAACCCAGGAGGACTGAAGGACAAAAATAGGAAAATTTTCAAAGTAAAAAAAATACATTTTTTTAACGCCGTAAAAGATTTCAACTGACTTTTGCATTGAACAAGGCCTATAAGATGTCATATTCAAAATAGCCAATATTAACGACGAATATATCGCTTTTTTATGAACGGGAATAAAACACCAGTATACATGCTTTGCAACATAATTGCCCACCAAAAGCTGATACATCCAACTAAGAGATTCCAGCCCCGAATGATATGAAGCAGGCAGTCTAAAATTCTATAAAACACAAAAATTGATATCTTTTAGGTAGCTGTGTAATTTGGTGTTTAAGCCAACCAATAAGGCTATTGTACTTAATAATCGTAACTACAACCGAATTTTGACCAATCAATTACAGATTTTGTAATTAAACTGTTAAAAAAGAATAATTTTGTGGATATCAAGAGGAACAAGCTTAAACTTCCTAGAACTCATTGAACATCAAATACATAGCTCTCGAGCTATATATAAGTTGGAAGCGCACCATATTGCAAAAACATTATTTTACATGAAAATAGGTGATAATGGTCTCAAGTTCAATAAATTTTGTGGTGCTTTCACGTAGCTTCAGTAAACCGTATAACCCTGATTAGATCTTCCGAATTCATGTTCGTCCTTCCTGCCTTTCTACTCACCAAGCTCTTTTGTATGTTAATACATGAACAGAAATTCCATCATACAGTTAATTGACCCTGCTAAACAGATTTCGGAATCCAGGGTACGTGAATTTCTGCCGAAACTTCAATTCACTTCCGGTTTTTGTAAATTTCCCCCCAAACGAGCTTTTTATTACGACTCAAAGCCTACAGGCTGAAGGTTAGTTTACCTTGCTCACCCAAACATATAACAAAGTATTTGCAATTCGGGTCTATCTGAACCAAAAGTCATAAATTGAAATGGCATTTCCTGTATCATTAGAATTTTTGTTTTTTCTTTTATTCTCTCCATCTAGGAACCTTTTATAGGCTTACTACTGTGATACTAGAACAATATGGTCTGAATATGACTGACTAACTTGAAACTATCAAAACAGAAAGAATATTTGCACAGTAAATGTACGATGTCAGAACGGAGCTCAGGTGCATATATGTAGCCGATTTATTTGTTCCTTTCTAATTGAAGCGCCTCCATATTTAATGCTGTTGAAAAAGTTGTGTCCGGTTTTTCAACACTAAGATAAATAATATTAATTACGAGATTGAATTGAAACCTTTGCATTCTGAAATCAGGATTTTTTAAGACAATAGCCAAGAAGCTTATAATATACATATTGAGCTTTAGGTGTTGTTTACTCAGGGAGTTGAGAGAAAATAACCTTTTCCACTATCGTCCCTAAAAAAGATCCAGATATTGTCCCCGGGCCTACAATATCAGCACAACCGATAAGGATCTCGTCAGTATAAGCAGGATATTTTGATTTGCAAACGCTTCGGTGAGGAAAAGCTTTCCTAATGACCCATACATTTCCAAGCACTATTGATATGATTTGACAATTTTAATGTCATAAATAAGAATGATAAAAAGAAAAGAATCGAGGATACATCCGTGCGATGCTCCGTTAAAAATGGGATGGAAGTAACAAACTATCTAACTAACTTTTTGTCGAAGTACTCTCAAATTTACCATATTAAATTAATTGTTTGACTCCACCAAGTTCTTGTGGTGGTCTCTGATACCTATTCATTTTGACCCAAATATTGAATATGCATGATCCTATTCGGTGGGATAGGAAAATGTATACTGAAAATTAACAACATTCTCCTGGAAAAATTCGAAATACTACAAACCGACAAATGGACCCTAGGAATAGATTATTGACGAATCTAGCGTTTCGATAACGTACACGGATAGAATTTTAGAAGCTTGGTTCGTTCTAAAATAAAGGAGCCATAACAATATCTTTATTATGGATCTTAATGAGTTTAGATGGTGTGGTGATACTCTGGGTAACACTTAATGGAAAAACCTGAAGTCAGGTTACCCATATTTCTATTAGTCGCAGACGCAGAAGTATAGCGGAAGACTTCGGAAGTGTTAAAGGATCAAACGTGAGGAGTTATCATCACATTCTCATTACTAAATCGCGATAGTTAGATACAAACAACGCAGCGTGGTTAACCTGAGAATGTCTTATTTAGAATAATTACCAAATAAGGATTGCCATAAATTTGCCGCTGGAACACCCAGATGGCTTCCAGACAATTTAGACATTAACGTGGTACTTTCAGTTTACCTTAGGAGACAAGAATTTGCAACTCTACAACCGAGTGATTTTGCCAGTCGTGGGTTAGCCTAGGGTCACCACTTGAACCTATTAATTAAGCAAAGAATAAAAACAAGCTAACGCAGAGGAGTGCTAGTTAAGTGTATCACGAAATGCATCAACGATCGGCGGTGCAGAAATACTGCCAACTTCGTGGTTAAATGCATCATCCACCGCGCCGCCCATAAAAAAATAACGCAAATAGCAGACCCTGACATTACAAGTAGAGAGAACATGGGAAACAGTAACAATAGCAGAGAGTTGTGTCAAATAACTTAGCAACACTACACCAATACAAATCAACAAGCGATGGCAGGACTAGCTGAGCACTTCTTCAAGCTCTTAGTAGGGCTGTTTAGGGCATCTAAAATAAAGCTATTCTAGAAATATGCAAATTTTACGTCCATATTCAAATCATTATCGCAATTTGGTATCTTAGAATTATTGAACCAGTCAAATCTTGTGTAAGCCAAGTTTTGAGTTCAGAACTCATATAAAACACATCTATTCATTTATCAGCAAATTCTAAAAAAAAAGAACAGGTAGTTTTACATATAAGAATAAAAGATACCATAAAATTTGTCAACATTGAACGGAGTAAATTTACAACACTTTGTGATGTTTGGATGTAAAATTACTCGACAAATTTTCAAGAATAGCTTAGTTAGTTCTTTGTAGTAGTGAAAGTGCGTAAAATTATGTAATAGAAAAGTAAATATGCAAATTTTCACAATAAAATTGATATTTATAAGTGTAAAATTGCTACTTTGCATTGAAATATTAATAGTATGGGGAGTAAAATTCTCCAATTAACGCAAAAGTTCAAAATATTGCTTTCGATTATACTGAATGTATCAGGATATAGCTTACTGCACCTAAAATTCATCCTGAAAAGGCTAACATTATTAATTACAATGAAATCGATTTATATTAGCTTTTAATTTTAGATTGATATTAATCAATTTCGGTTAACACAGTCACACTTCTATTCTACTGGGGAAGTATTTCTGTAAAGATTCAGTTAATTATGCCATGCAATTTTAGATTTAACTGATGCCAATACATATTTGAAACAAACAAATTATTAACAGGCAAGGGGTTGAAACTTTTGGGATTTTCGAACGTGACCTCCTAGCGGAAAATGTTCTTCACAAGAGTTGTAAATAACAAAAAATCTAAAACATTGATTTATGGAATTTTTCAACATATCACCTCAAATTTTCCAAGAACCTGGTGGAAGACCGATTTTTCATTTTTTTGTTTTTTTTTTCTCATTAAAACAATTCAATTTACATTTAATTTTGTGAAAATAAATAAACCTCTTTTTACATTGAATAAGCATGATTTGTTCTTGGAAAATGAGATACATGTAGTCTCGAATAAAAAAATCTATGGAATTTTTTTTTTTTTTTTTTTTTCTATTTAAATATTCTATCCGGGCTTATTTTAACCGCTAAAATGTCTGCTTAAAATGGTATGTTGATGGTATCATGAATTTTTAATGTTTATAATGATTTTCAATTTAATTTTTTGTTTTAATTTTTATGTAAATAATGTACTAAATTTCAATGACAAAATTTACTTCAATATAATATTTTTAAAATTAAATGAACTTAATCAAAGAAAAACCATCCTGAAGCTTAACACTTGCTGTTTTACTATAGACGGAAGTATACCTTTCCTTTTTCGTGTACTAATTAATATTATTTGATAAATTTGGCACAACTCTCACTCCCGAGTAACCCAGAGAGCTCTGCAGCATCAATACTTGACCAATTGTGAAAAGTTGTTACATCTTCATCATCACTCTATGATTCTAAACGTGTTTTAATACCCGACCGGATGCTTACGTAAGTTTTTTAAAAGGATATTAATTCTCGACCGAACAGTTAAATGTAAAAACAAATTTGTAAGAAAAAAATGGTGGATCGAGTAATGCTTAAAAAAATTTCTTTGTTTATTGCTTTTAATCCCTGTTTGTGTCTTTTGTCGAATAACACACGTAAATTGAATACGAAATCTAAGGTCGATTGAAACAAAATAATGTTCTTTTTGTAATTCATCCCCCCATCGAATCATACACTCATATTTCTGAAGATTTATAAGACAGTAACATATTTTTTTGTATGCCGGGAGGGGAGATGAAATGAGCTTAAAAAATGTGTTGTGAACTTCACTCACCAAGGTCTTTCTATTGATCCACATTTTTTTCGGGAGGGTTTTCTGACAATATAAAAATCCATTTAAGATAAGTAGAACTGACGAACAGCGAAAGTAGAGGTAAATCTCAATTTAATTGAATTCAAACAGGAACACATGAGTATGCAAGGTTTCAAGTCGATTGAACTTGAGAAATTGGATGAAAAATCATTCACATCATTTGACTATAACAGAGGGAGGAAGGTTATATAAAAAATTAAATCATCCAGGAAATTCCATGAAAATCTCTGATTCATAAAAACGTAAAACTCAAAATTTCCCCCAAGGTATACCTACATACCTATCTACATTTGAAAGTATATACATCCATATAAGTCTCGAGGCTTTACACGTTTTAATGAATTAAACTCTTTCCTTTACAAAATGGTTGCTATTACCAAAATCAGAATTGCTGACAAGGATTAAAAATGAAAATTCTTTCCCGAGAAAAGGTGCATAATTTCCGGCTATTAATACCAAGAAATTCCATTTCAATTTTGTCGCTTATAAAGTTCCATCTGACTCAATTTATTCCGCAATCTAGAAAATGAATTAAATTGAAAGAGTATAGAAGTTGAAGTAGTGAAATAACCGAAAACTTATCCTAGGGGAAATTGGTACCTCGAAAATTCCATTTCCGTTGTGTCTGAGCGCAATTAATTTGATATACTAGCAAGCCTTCTGCAGGTAGTACCATATATGTACTACTCGCTCTCAGCAAGAATATTCGACTTTTCAGTTCGGAATATTAAGGGAGCAGGTGATGTAATATAGGTACTGCATATTACGTGTACATATTATATGCCATTGAAAAAAATAAGGAACAATCTTATATACCTACCTTCTATATTAATGTAGTGAAGGACATTGAAGTACAAAAAAGCATTAAATTCAAGATTTTTCTCTGCTCTTTTTCATAAAAAATTGAAAATTATAGTAGGGGGTACATTATTTCCAACTCAGAATACTAAAATCCTCAGAAGGTATTTCTAAAACCATGAAACAGGTGCCTTAACTAATACACCATAGCTTCAAAGTATATTTCTAGCAGCTGTACATAAGGTATAGTTAAAGCGGAAATGAAATGTTTTTAGGGTTTCGTACAACAAACGGAAAAAACGAAACCCTTATAAGATCGCTCTTACGTCCGCTTCTCTGTCTTACACAGACGTTTTTCTCGAAAACGACGTAACGTAAGAATTTGAAATTTGGTAGAATGTTACGTTTTGGGTAAAGTGCCGCTTCTTGGTAGCCGACTTGTCCGTTGAGATGGGTTTCTTGTAATCACCGCCTTGCTGATTCCTCGTCGAAATCTGGAGAGACCATAGCTAGACACCGATGTCCGAATCCGCCCAATTACGAGGGTTCAATGTTCGGAGGGTAAGTCACCACGAGCGTCAGCACCTGTACCAGTAAAAGGAAAGACCAGTTTATATGTTGCTGTAAACTGCTGCTAACAATTGTCATAAGGTTAATGTAGTGCTCCTGCTTGTCCTGATGACAACATGGACGGGAATTCGAATCCTGGATGGATTCCAATTTTCTCAAGTGTAGAGGAATGATGAAGAAGAACTATAGGTTCCGCTAGTACGCAATCTGGATTAGTGCTGAGGTAGGTAGCCATCAGGAGACGACAGATCCTGATTGGGAAGATAATCTCAAAGACGGAAGTCCGCTCGATTCTAACTTCGCTAAAATAAAGAGAATTATATATAGATTTTTTGCCTTATATTCTGAATCTCTATGATATTCAAGGGTTGTATAGATTGTTGATCCTTTTATTCTTTTTCTCTTTTCTGAACAATTATTTACAGATACATGAACATTAAAAATGACTGCAATAGTCGCTGAATTATTTATAGATAAGGATTTCCAATAAGAGGTGTTATTTTAATTAGCTCGCTATTTCGGTAGATGTCACTTTTGGAGCTGTCATTTTTTGACATTTGACAAGTAGAAACTACGCGCCATTAATAAAAATGGAACGATACACGATTCAACAACGCATTGAAATTATTAAAATTTACGATAAAAATGGTGAAAATGTGGCAGAGACGGTTCGTAAAACTCGAACATTTTTGGGTCGTCGTGAAGCACCTTGTCGGACCGCAATACAGAAATTGGTAGAAAAATTCGAGCTGTCGGGACAAGTTAGTGATGTGAAGAATAAAACCCGTGCACGTCGCTCAAGAACCGCCTAGAATATTGCCGCTGTAGCCGAAAGTGTTGAAGAAAACCCAGGTTTGTCCACTCCTCGTCGTTCTTTGGAATTAGGCATACCACATACATCATTACACCGTATTTTGCATAAAGATTTGGGTCTTAAGGCTTATAAAGTTCAGTTACCACAAAAACTCAAGCCGGCCGATCATCAACAACGTCGAGTCTTTGCTGATTGGGTCCATGAAATACATGAAAATGATCCGGAATTCCATCGAAAACTCATCTTGAGTGATGAGGCCCATTTCCACCTCGATGGCTTCGTCAACAAGCAAAATTGTCGCATCTGGGGCTCGGAAAACCCAAGACTTATTGTTTAAAAGCCTCTCTATCCTCAATATGTGACTGTTTGGTGCGGTTTATGGTCCCGCGGAGTCATTGGACCTTACTTTTTCGAAAATGAGGCTGGAGCAACAGTTACGGTGAATGGATTGCGCTATCGACAGATGATTAATGATTTTTTATGGCCAGAATTGGATTGTATTGATTTGGACAACGTTTACTTTAAACAAGACGGCGCTACGTGCCATACAAGCAACGAAACCATTGATCTTTTACGGGAAAAGTTTCCGGACCGTGTTATCTCTCGAAGAGGTGATCACAATTGGCCACCGAGATCTTGTGACTTAACACCTTGCGACTTCTTCCTTTGAGGCCACGTGAAAGAGAAGGTCTACGCCAACAGCCCAGCGTCGATTCAAGACCTGAAAGATGGAATTCGTGAGGCTATCGAGGACATAGGGCAGCTACTTTGCGATTTGGTTATGGAAAATTTCATGAAAAGGATATGGTCCTGTAGGCGTGGTCGTGGTGGTCATTTGGCTGATGTTATTTTCCATTATTAACGGCATAGCTTCCTCTTTATAATGAAATAAAGATCCGATCATTTATCTCAAAAAATGGCATTTTTCTTTGAATATCAAAATAACACCTCTTATTGGAAAACCCTTTATATGAACATTAAAAAATGACTGCAATAGTCTCTGGTTGACAAGCGAATGGTTAAAATTTATTTTTCGTTCTCGATATGCAAATCGAGGCCTTCTTACTAGACCTTTTCCAAGTCTCATGGTGGCTTTCGCATTAGGTACTCGAAAACCTTACAAATTCGGTATAGTTGTCCAAGGTCGTTTATGACGTGCAGATGGCGCTGTTAAGCCGCCACAAGGTTTTTATGACGCGCACATATCTCGATACTTAAAGATTATGAAATATTTTTTTTTATTTGAAGGGTGTGGGTTGGACCCCCTACAAAAACAAATATTGTTTTTTTTTTTATATCGTTTTGGGTATCGTTTGAGACAGCTACTTTCACGGATTCCAAAAATTATTCAAAATTTTTGGTGATTTGCGTGGGTTATAAAGATAAAACTAAATTCTGCGAAAAAATTACGCCCTCTTTTTTTTTTTTTTTAGTTTCAACACCTGAAATTGTGATATTAGCAGTGTTAGGCATTGATTCTTTAGGGAAATTCGAAGTTTATTGAGGAGATGCGTCTATAATGACCGTGTCCTCAATACGACGAATTTTCCCTGTGTGTTTATCAGGTCTGCCTGGAACAGGAGCTGTAACGGTTTGGAAATACCTGCCTAACACTCGGAGCTGATAGCTTGAAGTTTTGGAGGTTGCGAAAGCTTATGGGGAGTAAATCGTGCAAAGTACTACCACCTGGGGCCCATTTCATAAAAATTGACAAGTGTCATAGGTGACAGGTGACAAATCATAATCTGACGACTCCACATTTGTCACGTTTTTGGTCCGCAAAAATTTTGATAATTTTGTAAAATTGTCGGAAATATTCAAGTAATTGTCAAATTTTCGAACCATAACAAATTGTCATGACTAATGACAACAACAATTATCATGGATTTTCTGACAAATTTGTTATGACAATATTTTTATGAATTAATAAAATTTTACAAATTAACAATTTTGTCAAAATTTTGTGGTGAATTTTAACAGATGATTGTGCGTAGGTCGTGCATAAATATAAAAGTGACAAGTTTTAAAGATAGAATAAATAATGACTTCAATGCATTGACAAGTATGTAATTTAAAGAAAAATTTCGTCTTGGAGAAACATCCGCAGAATATATTTTATCAGGAATTGATGAATTTTAAAATTAGATAAATAGAAATAAAGTTCTTGATCCCAAATGTCAACTTCTTTGTGCATTGCATTGGTTTGGAAGTGGAGCTCAATACCACGTAGTTGCTGATGGACAAGGTGTATCAAAAAGTACGATTCATCGTTGCGTAAGAAGTGTGTGCAATTTAAAAGTAGAACACCTTTTGGGAGAAGAAATTCGCTGGCCTACGGAAAATGTGCTTTCTATACCGCAACAATTTATGCGATATGCGAATTTTACTTGTATTGGTGGTTTTGCAGATTGTTTGTTAATTAAGATTGATGCGCCAACTGAACATGAGTCAGCATTTGTAGATAGAAATGGCGATCATTCAATTAATGCTATGTTTGTGTGCGGCCCAAATTTGGAATTCTTTTATGTTAATGCACGTTGGCCTGGATCCTTTCATGATTCCAGAGTTCTACGAAACAGCTCATTCACAAGAAAGTGTGACAAATGTGAAAGCGGATGAGGACGAATATTGGCTAATCACACCCGTTATTCCACATCAAATCGAACAAACTGATCCATTGCAAAGATTTTTGAGAGCTCACAAGAGCACAAGAGGGCTCGTAGAAAATGCATTGAGGATATTGAAGGAAACGTTTCCTTTCCTAGATTATTTAAGATTATCGCCGACTGTTGCGTGCAAAGTTATTCCAACTTGCGCAATATTACACAATTATTTCGACAATTTGTCAAAATTTGGCAATGACTTTTGTCATTGTTGTTGTGATTATTTTGACTTTTTTGTCATTATAATTAACTGACAATTACGTCACCTATCAAACTTTTGTGAAATGTAGATCTGTCAGACAAGTGCAATAAATTTTTATGAAATAGGGCCCTCGCTAAATGAAATGACTTGAAGCGATAACTGATCTATGAAGACGGACGAATTGCTTGACATTGGAAAAGGGTTGCATGCAAAAATCAATCTGTGAATCGGATTCAACTAGATTGTTTGATACCTGAACTGATGATGTCTTTGAAAGCGGAATTATAGTGACTGCTTCGCCCAGGCCGTTTGACCTGGTTACGGTTCAATTGTTGACTACCTAAACAGCCGACATGGGCCTTTGGAGGTTGTATACCTAAAATACCAGGACGGAAACCTAGTAGTCTCCCTATTACGATTTGGCGGCTGTAAGCGTTCCGAAATTATGTTGTTTCCCTAAACCCAGGCTGTCCGTATATCAGCGTGAGTTTGCACGATCTTAATATGAACGTCGGTGGTGGTAGTAAGTGTTCTGAGATTAGGTAGTTTCCTTAAACCCAGCCTGTCCCTATGACAGCCTGAGCTGGCACGATCTTAAGATGAACGCTGATGGCGGCAGTAACTGTTCTGAGATAAGATAGTTTCCTAAAGTCCAGTCAGTACTAGTACGTTCTCAAGATATAGGTTGAAGTCTGTGAATCAAGTCGATCCAGTGTTGACTTGGTGGTCGTAAAGAGAGTAGACGTCACTGATACTACTAATGGGTTTGGCCTTTTCGGTACCAGGTTATCTGTCGATTTGTGTAGACCTAAAACATGTTGCTTCTGGTATAATACATAGAGGTTATCTTCATACAATTCAAAACCAAAACATTTTCATAAGTTCAAGAGCCTATCTAGCTAATTCCGTTTAAAATTTTTTTTTTTTAGAAATTAATTATAGCAATTATAGCAGTTTTTGTGCACTATCGGTTGTATAGCCCGAAACGAGGGTGTCGGCACAAGTCAAAGATAACTGAAAAGCTCCTCTTATTTGTCAGTCTCGTAGTTTCTGCGAAGTTTCTGAGAAAAGAAAATGTTTTCGTGCTAACTTATAAGACAACCCTACTAACAAAACCAACTCTTATAAAATTACTCTTGCGTCAGTCTGACTAAGCATTATTCAGTTTCTTTCAGCAAGATTTAAATATACATGAATTCGGTCGATCGAGTATTCGTTGATAAAGTTCTGGTACGCTGCCCTAGCCCGACTCGTTCTTTAACCGAATTTATCTTTCGAAGACAGACTGATAATATGTAAGTTGCCCTAATATCCAAAATTTCGTTTTTACGGCTAATTCTGAGCTTGCTTCTAAAAGGTGGCCTAATTTAAATTCATACCTTTCTTAATAAAATTGTAGCAACATTTTAGTTAAAGCTAATCACTACACGTTTCTGTTGCATGGAAATATTTTGATAGTTCTGTTGATGACGGCATACAAAAATGAGCGCCTTTGAGTAGCTGGAGAAAAAAAGTTAAAAATTACTCATAGACAATTTGTTACGGTCCAATTTTCTACTTACCTCATCAGCAATTTGAATATGTACGTGTCCGTTACAAGTGATTGTCTTTATATGAGTTTAAGAAGTTATGAACTTTTGACTCCGAGTTTGTTGTAAATTCCAGGTACCGGAAGGGAGGCCGGCAACATTTATCTCTTGGCGTTAGATCCCAATCCCCCGCATCTTCATACACACAGCTACACCACATGGACGATTTACCAGATACCAACATACACATTAGTCAATCATACACCACACTGACATCACACTATTACACCGCAGTTACTAATATACGTAGTTGCCACATATGAAAATTCAATCAGTCATACAACAGGAGAGCATTGCTATGCATGCATATATGTTCAATCGATCAATCACATCAACACAACACAACTCGGATAGATTAGTTGCCAAAGTAAACGCGTAAAATCTCAGTTAATGCGTTTTAGCATACAAATTATGATCACTACTTGAGGATTATTTAATATTTAGTTTTTTTACTGGTACTTGTTGACCCAATGATATTTAGAAAAAAATATTTCGTTTGTTATGAACTATTTTCGCACATATTGAATTTTAATAGTTCTATAAACAATCTAAAAATCATTGGTTCATGGTTAGAAGTTAAGCACAAAAAAAAAATCCAATTCCTGTTTTATTTATTTAATTTTCTTTGGGGAAATATTCGAATGTTTATTGATAGTGATAATAATACCTTTTTTTATAGAAGTTGTACCATAGTCCACTGAAAGCATGAAGGCATTTTATTAATTGGTCTTGAATCGCGAAAACTCTCGCCTAAGCTTCATTTCCACTGTAAGTACCGAAATAAAACCTCCTAATAACAAATGGAAAGTGTTAGCAGCCCGGACTAAGGTTAAAATTATCCACGACCAGAGAATAAAAGCAAAACATATTTTATTTGCAATAAATGTAAAAGTTGAAATAAGGTTCATGTAACACAAGGATTAAAATATCCCGAGATTGCAACCAACTTCAACATTCGTAAAGTTTCGAAGATCTTGGTCGAAAAATAGTGGGTACAATTTTTCGATGGCTGTACGTCCGGCAGGGTGAAGCGATCACTTTCGGTGTAATCATCAAAGAGCAGAGTCAAAAAAAAAAGGAAAGCAAAATTAAACGTGAAGTAAAACTAAAATAAAATAAAATAATATTGTAAAACAAAATAAGGAAAAATAGAAAGAAAAGGAGAGGTGAAACAAAAAAAAAGAAAAACAAGGAAACTACAGTGGAAAAAGAGCTTCGGCAGTGCGGGATTGGCTGGATATTGGAGGATGGTACAAATCTGCCGGCCGCATGCTTCCAGAGACTATTGTGAAAGTTAAGTAACTACTTATTTTATAATTTCCTAAAATATTTAATCCAGAAAATTTGAAATATTTATGATATTTGTATATGTAATACATATGTGCATTCTTTTTTTTAATTATATATTGAGTAAGTGCTCAGGTGCATTTTGTTTTTAGCTTACTATTTTTTTTTTTTGTCTTTCTCTTTGGTACCAAGTTTCGTGGTAGCTTGTATTTCTTTAATTTAAAAAAAAAAAACCACGTGGCGCCCAACAAAATTAGTGAGTTAACAGGAAAATACCCACGGCCCGTCTTCACTGGGCTACCAGAAAGTTGCGCGTTTGAGGGCAGCGTAACAAGCTTGGCGCCCAACGTGGGGCCTAAATTATAGAGCTCACGAATTTTTCAATAAAAAAATAATTTAATAATAAATAAAATATTTAAAAATTTTCATGGTGATATTATCACTGTTCATCGATCTATGTGATAACAATTTTTTTTATATATGATAATTTTTTTTATATCTCTAATCAAACAATAGTATTTTCGTTCAAATTTGATCCAGCTAAACAAAAGACATGAATTTCATTGCCGCTCTTATCTCAGTGCAAATGTTCTGATCATACGGCTTCAATGCAGGTACCGGTTGTTACAACACCATTCTAGTTGCAGCCTCAGTTGTTGATCGGCAGTATCCGCTTTCAGGGCGAAGGTTAAAATTTCGAAGAATTTTTTTTTTTGCCGTAAAAGTTTAAGTAATTTCAAATCATATATTAAAATGAAGTGTCAGTTTTAGTGAAAAAGAATTTCGTGATATTGAACAATCATAAAGGAAATATGTTTTGCACTACAACATATCAGCATTGCACTAAATAGGGGCCGATTTTTTTTTTTATTAAGTATGATACAACCTATGGAAATAAAAGTATGTAGTTGATATTTTTCCTAATTACAGCATCATGATAATTGATTATAAATGAGTTCCATAGTTTTTTTTTTTTGTGGGAACTATAACATTTTAGGATTTTATGCATTCTCATTTGGTGTCGCCGTGATCTTGAGAGTCTGGTTGTGTGCATTACGAGCAATTTTGTGCAATTTTTCTTTTCTCTTTGCACAATATTATTATTATTATTATTGTTGGATATTTATCTTGTAGTTTGACTAGTGGATTGCCTACACTACATCGAACTCAACAAAAAGAGAGGAGTTTCACTTAAAAGTTTGAACGTTTGATTAGTGATCAACAGTGAAATTTTATAAATTGTTCTGCTACTATCTACCCTAACAAAGCAATAACGTAGATCTCATATATAGAATTAATCGCTTTTCACCCGTCAAGGCACAACATAAATATCTAGATGATATACAAAGTGGGGTTATAAAGTTTTCCTCGCAGCTTCAGTGATTGATATTTTATGTTTTAAAATGATTTTGTCGAGAAATAATGATGACGTAACTAGGAATCACTAACAGACATCTTGGAATCTAATTTCATTAGCTATTGTGAAACAGTACTTCATCTTAGGGCAGTAATATATTGCCTTAATTGCACTTGTTTTGCGAATTTAAAAATTTTGTTTTTTTTTTTTTGGTACAACTATATGTGTGTATCCCTATACAACAATTCTGATATAGTGACGTTGAGCGTCGGCAGTGTACAATATAATTTCTTTTAGAATCGGTTTCTTCTAATTTAAAAGGTTTAATTGTCATCTATGTTTAAAACAATAGCACTCGGGGGACGTTACTTATATTCAGATCAGTCACCTATAGGTACATATGTCCGTAGTCTATACCTACATATAGTGTTTGTATAGAAATAGTGCTGCAAATATTCAATTCTTCACAACGGATTAATGAAAACATTAGTTATAATAGTTTTAAGAGATTTTCAGGAAGGTTCGAGAGAATAATCTCTAAGACAATCAATAAGTTTCCTTAATTTTATTTTTATTTTTTTATTTTAATTGAAATACGGTGTGGTTGGTGGAAGTGGTCTACATTCTGTGAGCTTTGGGAAATTTCGTTTCGGAACAGGGAAAAGCAAAGAATTCATATATTGTGTCAGATGAAGGATAACGGCGGGAACATATCAATCGTCCGAAATTCAGTTTCGGCCTTATGATATTTTATTCTGGCCTATTGTAACTGGTTGGACAATATTTTACCACTTTCTTATCTTCCTTAGTCTGTTTTCATGTACGTTAAATACCTCATATGAAATTATTCATCTTTCCTGCTAAATTACGTACACATGGAGGGCCATTGTGAATTAATCCTCTGCATTATATCTATATATATTTCTGGGACGTAATTGTTCCTTAATTTAACTTACTTTTCGTTTTTCTTTGTTTGTTTGGAATTAGGGGAAATTCCAAAGTGATTAAGTTATATATAAAATTTTTTTTTTTTTTGTTTTATGAACGAAATCATTAGGCATATGTAATTGCAAATAAAGCAAAGAGTTAGATCTTCTTACGGGACACATCTATGAATATATTTGTTAATAACGCTTATTCTGTTTTTTTTTTTTTTGTAACCTTAATGCAATCGTAATTGAAGTTACATATTTTGGAATTCAGTCGGTTCTAATTTGATTTGTATTCATGTGCTACAAATTTATTGCGCAGAAGGACGGTCTGTTATCATTATTGTCGGTCCTTTTCTTGAATAATTGAAAATGGAAATTAACCGGCTTAACCAAGACGAGCTTCAATATGAGTGCCAAATAAGAGGCATGGCTATTGGCACAGTCGATGAAATGCGAAAACTTATTCGAGCTGCATTAAAAGTAGACGGGTCAGCCCTAATCGATCCTTACCCTTTCACGTTTGAGCAAGATAGCGAAGCTCTTTCTGCTAAAATATCTGAGATTGGTGACTCAGGTGACTCAGAGTCAAGTGATTATGGAAAGCTCATCACTAAAATAAATTGGTCTTTAAAACGGTTAGAAAGATCAATGACCACAAAACCAGAGCACATAAAGCAAAAAAGTAAGTTGAGGAGCGAACTTATCCTTGCGTTGGGGACAATACACGTTAAGGCAGAAGGAGGGGATGAAAATAGTGAACATTCTTCCGAAGATGGCGACCCAATGTTGACTCCGAGCTTTATAGCTGGCACCAAACCCAGAGTATCGCTATACAAGTGGAATATACGCTTTTCCGGGGAAGGCCAATCCTTAAATTGCTTCCTAGAGAGAGTGATTGAAGTGAGTGAGGCACGCGGAGTCACAAAATCACAACTTTTCAAGAGTGCGCTAGATTTATTTGAAGGCCATGCACTTATATGGTATAGAGCCGTGAAGAACAAAGTTCATAATTAGGGGGAATTGGTGAAAGAGTTGCGGAAAGAGTACCTTCCTCCCGATTACGATGATCGATTATTAGAGGAGATCAGATCCCGATTAACTTCACCTCTATCTGAAGACTCTCAGCTGAAAATTTTAAAAAGAAATGTCACACCTTTCTACCAAACCCAACTTGGTCTAAGCGTCATTGAATCAATCGAAGACCTTGTAGATACCGGAAGAAAGTTAGAAGCCATAAAGGTATCGGTAGAGTCATTTGCACCACCCCCAACGAAACGCGGTGGAAATTTATTAGAGCCAGACCTGGCATATATATCATCAGAAGTGACCCAAGTAGCTATCGCGAGTCCATTAAAAGAAAAGCCTAGGTACGAATGTTTCAATTGCAAAAAGCCTGGCCACACTGCGAGATTTTGTCGTCAAAGGAAACGCTGTTACGGCTGTGGTATGGTAGGTGTAATTAAACGGAATTGTCCAACCTGTAATCCTAATCCAGTAGCCTCTACCAATAGTCAACAACCATCTACAAGCCGAGCGGGAAATGGTCAAAGGGCCTCACGGTAAGCGGTCCGTGTGGCCTACCTCCAAAAGCCGCGATGGAAGCTAGCCAGCTAATGTTAACCCCAGGTCTTGAGAATGAGCATCAAGTAAATTTGGATTTTACTTTCACTGAAGTTGGAGGTGATACACGTCCTTTTCTCAAGGTTTTTGTTTTCGGTTCTCCTATGATAGGACTTTTGGATTCGGGTGCATCCCGTACTGTCATAGGAAAGATTGGGTGGGATAAGTTGAATGCTATGGGGTTAGCTCTCGTAAAAACCTACATCGAAAAAGTAACGTTGGCCAATGGGGAGAATGTTGAGGTGATAGGAGAAACCGAACTGCCGATTGAACTGGAAAAAAATGTGAAAATGCTTCGCGTCCTTATAATTCCTGACCTTCCACACAGTATTATTTTAGGAACCGACTTCTGGACCAAGATGGGTATAAAAGTAAGCCTGAGGGACAAGTTCTGGAGTTTTGGGGAGAGCCAAAATTTTTGTGCGAGTGTGTTAGAAGGAAAGGATAAGCTCTCTCCTATACAAAGAGACCTACTTCATAATGTCGTCGAGAAAGCAAAAACAAACTCCGGTCAAGGATTGGGTTGCACACCCGAAGTACGTCACGTAATTAAAACCGAATCGCCTCCTATCAAGCAGCGATATTATCCCGTGTCACCAGCTATGCAAAACATAATCAACTTAGAATTGGACAAGATGTTGGCTGATGGAGTTGTGGAGCCATCAAACAGTCCGTGGTCATCTCTGTTGTGGCCCAATATAAGGAACATTCTTCTAGCAGCCAAGGGCGCATTTTAGAGAAATAATTAGCAATTGCTAAACAGTAACCTCGCATGGTACTGTTCTGCAACTGCCGGTTATTTCGCTGATTAGCTCAACAGCTGGCTACGATGAGCGCTTAGTGGAGCAATCGACGATTACGATAACAATTAACCTCGCATGGTAATTGTTATGTAAAGCGATTGTTTACTACTAAGCGACTCAGGTGCTGCAACCGGTAGAACAAACGACAAGGTTGTTGTCGTTTGTTTACATCCGCGTTGTGAGCAAAGAAAGTACTTCCGAATATCGGGGCATAAAAGACCAATGACTGGTCTGGCGAGTGCCCGTTAGTTTCAGTCATCGTCGCCGTTAATTGTTCAGTCGCGATTCAACTTTGTTTAAGAGTATCAAGTTTCAGTTCGGTTCGGGTTAGATTGTTTTAAAAGTATTAAGATAGGTCAGTTCGATATATAGTAAAATAAAGATTTATAACGTAAAAAGAAATTCGAGTGTCGTTTTTAATTATTGGATTTGCTTATTGATTGCTTTTGGGGCACGACATTTTGGCGCAGCCGGTTAAAAGAGGTATTGTGATTTTTACAATTGATTTATTTTTGTATTTGGGAGTTATGCTTTTTTAGCTGCTCCATTTTTTTTTTTAATTTTGGGAGTTATGCTTTTTAGCTGCTCCATTTTTTTTTAATTTTGGGAGTTATGCTTTTTTAGCTGCTCCATTTTTTTTTTGTTAATTGTGGGAGTTCTGCTTTTTTAGCTGCTCCATTTACTTTTCAGCCTAAAGTAATTGATTGAGTTTAGGATAATGCTTCTTTCTTTCAGATAAAAAGTGTTAAAGTTAAAATAAAATAATTTTGTAAGGTGCAATATTTTTAAGCAAATTGTAATACATGTGTGTTAGCTACGTGAGAATTAGCAATTTTTTCAACGTCGCGTAAAGAAGAATAAAAATTTGGAGAAAGCATGTTTGTGAGCATAATAGCTGAATTCAGAGTAACTGAGTGTGGTAATTATGTTACAGTTTTGAATGTTTAACGTTATATATGAGTATTAGTGTTCGATTAGCACCTTTAATAAAGATTTAAGTTTTACGAAAGATCTTTTCTATAGCGCTTTGTACAAATTTTTCGAAACGTATAAATGTTATTGGTGAAAAAGGGAATTTCGAAGTAAATGAAATTACCAGATCGAGGTAGATTCGAAAGTTATAAAAATATAAGAAATCAGTAAAAGTGTACAAAATGGCAGATGCATATGAAAAAATCATGGACATGGTAGCTAAATATGTACCAATGTTCTCGGGGGAAAGATCGCCAAAACTTGTAAAAGAAGTTTACAGATTTCTTAGCTGCAGTAAGGACTTGTATGAACGACTAACGCAAAAGGAGCAGGGCATTTTTATCACATGCATAAAATATCGCCTGGCAGATGACGCTTATTACCTGATAAGTTCTCAGGAGCCGAAGGACTTCCAGTCTTTGCAGCAAGCGATAAAAACTGCATATTTGCCGAGAAAATCGTTCAGTGAATTGCGCACTGAAATGCTGGCATGTAGACAGAGACCTGGAGAGGACATCAGGGAGTTTGCGGATCGAATGAAAGAACTGCGCGATCAGATTAAGGAGGCTGTCTCGGCCAAATACCCGGGAGGGGAGAAGGGACTACTAGCCGAGTTGGAGACCGATGTTGTAGCTACTTTTAAAGCGGGTGTGATGAGTAGACCCACTCAAGTGTACCTTACAGGGCGTAAGTTTCTGTCACTGGAAGAAGTGAGAGAGGAAGCCAGTTATTTTGAAAAGGATGCCAAAAGACTTCAAGTGAGAGAATCGGGAGTATGGCAAGAAGACCGAAAGTCGAACACAGTAAGTGCACCAAACAGATGGGTAACGGCGAATTTTAAAAGAGACGAGCCCAGACAGAATTCGAGACCGTTCTTACACAAAACAGGGCAAGTGTCATCAGGAAGATACCAAGCATCTTCGACAAGGAGATCACCTCCCAGATCTACTGAATGTTTTCAATGCGGACAGCGTGGACACTCTGCGAGAGAGTGCCAACAAGTTCTCTTCTGTACTGAATGTCAGGCATATGGACACAAGGAATCCAATTGCCGAATTCATCACGTCAGAGTGGCAAACTATGCAACTGGCATCCAAGATGAATTCCATTCAGGACGGAAGGGACTTTATTGCCAATTCTGTCGAACGCAGGATCACTACACGGCAAACTGTCTGAAGAAGTATTTAGCAGAGAAAGAAAGTGAAAAATTGAATTCAAGTAGTAAATTTGTCATCACAGTGCCATCGGACATAGCTTTAGAAGGTAAGTTTAGGCTTCTCATTGACACTGGGTCCAGCTGTAGCTTAATCAAGGTCGCTAGAATAAAAAGAGATACAGCCATAAATGTGTACCAGAAAATAAGAATTGGGGGACTATTTGGATTTGCCAGGAGTTCCATAGGCACCTGTGAGGCGAAGTTGTTGAAAGACAACGGTCAGCAAGAATGCAATTTTAACATTATTGGTGATACCGACTCGATTCCAGCTGATGGTATCCTTGGAATGGATTTCCTCAGTGACAGAGTTATTATTGACTGTGTAAATAGAAAACTTTGGGTACAAGGTGCTGGAAGAGGCAACGAGTCAAGTGCCTCTGGTAAAAGCGTTGCAGCTTGTGCACGAGTGGAACCCACAGCTTTACAAAGTACCAGTAAAGGAAGTCTGTTTCAGGCCAGGGTAGAGGCTAACACGATTAAAAAAGCAGAAAGCATCGCATCTTGCGCTTATGACCGACACTTCAAAGCAAAAAGTCCTTCACGCAATGCAGAGAAAGCTTTGGGACAGGGAGAGAAAAGTGTACCCATATTGGTGGAGCCATTCGGGGCACAATTATGGCCGAAGACTTTGTCCACAGCTTATGACAGTGAGGTATTTCATAATGTAAGTGTCGAAGAATGTAGTAAGGGTAGAAGGCAACCGGAATATAATGGGTACAGTGGAAATAGGCTGGAGGCTGAGCGTGCATGTGTAAGAATCGCCAATGCAACAGCCTATTCTGTAAAAAATTCAGATTCCTCATATGGGCAAACAAAACCGCGCAAATTTTACAGACGACCTGCATGGAGCCATAAAAACAGTTACAGCCGACGGTGATCTCAGTGGACATTGCCGCAAATTGGTAAATTAAAGCTACAAAATTATAGTTGTCACACAGGTAAGGTAGATCCGCCGGTCAAAAATAAGATTGATAGGACAAATCTTACACCAAATTTGACCGGGCTGTACAAGGTAGGTAACGGTTATGACCCAGGAATCGGGGTACGTAACCAAAAAGATTTCCAACAAATTCCCTCTAATTTCAGAAGAAATTCGATGAGCGGAGTTTGGTAGTCTATGGCCAGAAAGATATGAAAGGAGATATAAAGATAACCCAGTGAACATTGTAAGGTAAATTTGCAGATTAAAAGGTAATAGAAGATGTTTTAAAAGAAATATATATGAACATATAGAAGAACAAGAAGAAAAAATAAAGATTTTATAAGAATAAGTGAATCAGAAAGAAAATATTGAAATGAATAAAAAGGAAGAAATAGGAGCTTTAAAATAAAGAGAAGCTTGAAAAATAAAAAAGAAGTTTGAAACAAAGAAATAAGATATTTAAAATAAAGTTTGAAAAAAAAAAGCTTAACATAATTGAAGAAAGGGATGGAATAGAATGAAAAGTTAGCAGAATAAGAAATACATGTTGTACGTTTATAGTTATTGATACGATTAGTGAAAATAAAGAAAAATGTAATAATCGAGATTCATAAACAAAGAGCAATAACCATTACTGTAATTGTATATTTTAGAGGTTAAGAAAGATTAAATATAAATAGGAAATTATAATAGCAGTGTAGCGTTAGCCTAAAGAGCGGGATGGAAATTTACATAAATAGGAGATCAGTATGGCAACCGAGAGGAAAGTTCCGGTATGTAGCTGAGAGCCACACCAAGTGAGAGGAAAGGCAATAGTTATGTGGAGCCCTGGAGAGTTTAACTTATTGATCTGCATGCGAATTCATGAGTAAATTCCTTAGTTACCTTTTATCTATTTATCTATTAGATAAATTTTTCTTGGAAAGCTACAATTAAGAAACAGTACAGAATTACTAGCGCGTAATTGAATATTGGGAAGGTATTCTGGTGCCACATATATAGTATTATGTGGAATTAAAAATATCTATTTCTTTAGGTACGGATGGACTCTCGATATAATTGAGAGAACTCCATCGTACCCATAAGAAAATCAAGAAAAGATAAATAATATTTCTACAAATATTATCATCAATCGTTCGGTCCCCTGAACCTCATGGTAACGAGATAATTGAGAGCACATCTCCTGGAAAATTATATACTCATAGAACATCGAAGATGAGACCAACGATTTTTTTTGTCCTCTTGTACAATTAGAGAAGCGCCAGTAATAGGAGCGATTTTGTACGTGCTCTTATGATTGAAATTTTAAATATTTAAATATTGCTAACAAAGCGGAACTAAGATCTGGAATGTTTCATTCAATGGGAATTTATTTGGTAGTATAGTATTGATAGCGCCGATAACTGAAAAAAAAAAAATTTACATGAGTATCCTAAAATTGTTCATTACAAGATGTTAATACTATTCAGGAAATACTACACAAAAGCTAGAAAAAGCTAGAAGTGGAATAAGTGCAGCAAAAAAGAGCTGGCAGTAGAAGTTTAGAAAACATCTCTTAAGGCCGAAGACTCAGACCAACAGCAACAGATGAGCCGTTCCTCCAAACCCGTAATTCAGAACAGCAGCAAGTTGACGTCTGCTTCTTACCGTTGATATGACATCATCCTTGCAGTGAATCCAGACCATACTTTCTGACCATCATCAACAAACAGTTCGAGCGAATTCAAGGCCCGTAATTGTATTAAAGAATTAAGGTATAATTATATATTAAGCGAAGTAGTCAATTCGAAAATAAGGCAAAAAGGAGTAGATCAGTATATATAAATAAAGTTAAAATAGTTGCTCTATTGAACAAATAAAAATTAAGGTACCTAGTTAAGTTGAATCAAGAGAAAGAAATGTAGAATAGATAAGAATGTGTAATAGAAATAATTTTTGTGTGAAATTTAAAGGAGATACCTATAATGTAAAAATGAAAGGAGCAAATTTTAAAATAAGTGAAACGTGAAAAAAAAACTAAGAAAATAAATGTAAGGCATTAAAGCAAAAAAAATGTTAATAAAATTAAATGTGAAAAGCCATAAGAAAGAAAGTAAATACGGAAAAATAACAAAAATACATTAAATAAGAATAGAATACAGAAAGCAAAAAAGCAAGAAAAAAAATTTAAGAAATGAAATACAGAAAAAAAAAGTTTATAGAGGAGATGCAAATAGAAAAATTAAATATGGGAAGAAAAAAAAAGAAATTAAATATGATAATAAAATAAAAAGAAAAATTAAGTGAGAAATGGCGAAAAATGAAACAATGAAATTAAAAATGTAATAGAGATCACGAAATCAAATAAAAGTAAATATGTAACGTAGGAAAATAAGAAAATTTGATAATAATTATGTAAAGGAATCTGAACCGAACGAGGATTAAAATGTTCTCAATTGTTAATTAATACTGTCGCTCTCTCCAGATCTAGTTCCCTGCGGAAACTAGTTTTTCCAAGGGGGGAGGGATGTTGTGGCCCAATATAAGGAACATTCTTCTAGCAGCCAAGGGCGCATTTTAGAGAAATAATTAGCAATTGCTAAACAGTAACCTCGCATGGTACTGTTCTGCAACTGCCGGTTATTTCGCTGATTAGCTCAACAGCTGGCTACGATGAGCGCTTAGTGGAGCAATCGACGATTACGATAACAATTAACCTCGCATGGTAATTGTTATGTAAAGCGATTGTTTACTACTAAGCGACTCAGGTGCTGCAACCGGTAGAACAAACGACAAGGTTGTTGTCGTTTGTTTACATCCGCGTTGTGAGCAAAGAAAGTACTTCCGAATATCGGGGCATAAAAGACCAATGACTGGTCTGGCGAGTGCCCGTTAGTTTCAGTCATCGTCGCCGTTAATTGTTCAGTCGCGATTCAACTTTGTTTAAGAGTATCAAGTTTCAGTTCGGTTCGGGTTAGATTGTTTTAAAAGTATTAAGATAGGTCAGTTCGATATATAGTAAAATAAAGATTTATAACGTAAAAAGAAATTCGAGTGTCGTTTTTAATTATTGGATTTGCTTATTGATTGCTTTTGGGGCACGACAATCTCCAGTGGTAATGGCCAAGAAGAAGGACGGAAGTTATCGATTCTGCATAGACTATCGTAAGCTAAATAAAGTTACTATGAAAGATGCTTACCCCCTTCGATATGTGTCCGCTATACTTGATAGACTGCGCGATGCAAGATTTATTACATCTCTCGACATAAAATCGGCATTCTGGCAGATAGAAATGGAACCGGAATCAAAGAAATATACGGCATTTACTGTACCTGGCCGTGGGTTATTCCAATTCTGCAGGATGCCATTTGGTTTAACTAACTCACCGGCTACTTGGCAAAGGCTAATTGACACAATTTTATCTGGAGAGCTCGAAGAACGCGTATTTGTATACCTTGATGACATTATTATTGTTACTCCTTCCTTTGAAGAACATCTCATAGTTTTAAAAAAAGTCTTGAGGAAGTTGCAAGGCGCAGGTTTGATAATCAATTTCGACAAATGTGAATTTTGTAGGTCGGAACTACGATATTTAGGGTACCTGGTCGGTGAAAACGGTCTCCAAGTGGACCCTGAGAAGGTTAAGTGCATCCTTGACATCTCAGGCCCAAAAAGTGTAAGTGAGGTCCGTCGCTTCATAGGCGTTGTGGCGTGGTACCGTAGATTTATTCCCAGCTTCTCGACACTTGCTGCACCCCTCACAGGCTTGTTGAAAAAGAATAAGAAGTTCAACTGGACCACGGAGTGTGAGGAAGCTTTCCGAGATATAAAAGAGAAATTGGTAAGTGCACCGATTTTAACGTGTCCCAATTTTGACTTGCCTTTCATTGTCCACACGGACGCTTCCGGGTATGGAATTGGTGCAGTACTCACCCAGGAGCAAGATGGACAAGAGAATGTAATAGCATATTTGAGTAGGTCCTTGTCGCGATGTGAAAGAAACTACTCAACAACAGAAAGGGAGTGCCTTGCCGTCCTGTGGGCAGTTGAAAAACTGCGGCCATATTTAGAGGGAACTCATTTTCAGGTGGTGACAGATCACGCTTCACTTGTTTGGCTTAATAATCTCAAAGATCCAACGGGTCGGTTAGCTCGATGGGCAGTACGCATGCAGCAGCATGATTTCGAGGTCTTGCATAGAAAAGGCAAAGAGCATCTACTGCCGGACTATTTGTCACGTAGTGTGCCGATTGTTGAGGCCTTATCATCCGGTAATCAAACCGTCACTGACCATTGGTACCTGAAAATGTTAGGGGTAGTCGAAAGTAAGGCAACAGACTACCCAGACTGGGCAGTTCACAACGGAGTACTGTGGAAGCATTGTAATGTCCATTATCCTGATCTGACAACTGAAGCTGAGAGCTGGAAACAAGTAATCCCAAAAGATTTTCGATCGAAAACTATCGCAGAGGCTCATGATATCCCAACCTCGGGACATCAGGGCATTCAAAAGACTTATAATAGGTTAAAAACAAAGTATTATTGGCCCAAAATGAAGAGGGATGTAGCGAAGTATGTAAAGAATTGTACGGTATGTCAGAGCATCAAGCCAGAACTTCAGAAACCAGCCGGCCTAATGGCTGCCCGACTACATGCAAAACACCCGTGGGAGATTTTGTGCATTGATTTAGTTGGACCTTTGCCTAAATCAAGACGTGGCTTCGTGTACATATTGACAGTATTGGATGAATTTAGCAAGTTTCCGCTTCTGTTTCCGCTGCGCACGGCGACTTCGAAGTCAGTCATGCAAGCATTAGAAGATGCTGTTTTGCTACTTTTTGGCAGATTATTTGCGACAATGGTGTGCAGTTTACGAGTAGAGAGTTCAAAAGTTTTTGTAGTAGCTATGGTATACGATTGAACTACACCGCCCTTTACCACCCACAAGCAAACCCAGCCGAGCGCACTAATCAGGTTATAAAAACGATGCTGAGAGCTTTTGTGTCTGAAAACCACCGAGATTGGGACACACAGCTCGCAAAGATTGCTTGCGCTATTCGTACCTCAACCCATGAAGTCACTAGATTGACTCCTTATTTTATCAACTTTGGTCGTGAAATGCTACTTAGGGGCGGCAACTTAGAACCTCCAGCATTTGGGGAAGAATTATTTGATCCTAAATCTCGCGCCAAAGCACTAGAAGAAGTACGAAGTGATGTACAAAGAAGATTGACGAAAGCATCAAATGTAGCAAAGGTAGTTTATAATCTAAGGAGAAGAGACAAACAGTTCTACCCAAATGATTTGGTATGGCGTAGAAATTTTGCCCTGTCCGACGCTTCGAAATTCTTTAGTGCGAAATTGGCTCCGAAGTATATTGGCCCTTTCAAAGTTAAGCGGCGCGTTTCTCCTTGGACCTATGAGTTAGAGGATGAGAGTGGTAAACGTCTGGGCATTTGGAATGCAAAGGACTTAAAACCTTATACGAAGTTAGACGACTCCGAACTTATAAGATAGGTATACAGGAAAAATAATTTAATTGAGTAATGACAGGATACCATGAGTACCTTCTTTTTTTGTTTGTACATACTGAAGCTAAACAATATTTATACATATATTTTTTTTTTTTTTTTTTTTGGATTATGATTGACCTTGATTACTTGGCTTACGTTGAGAAGAGTTTAATAGGATGAAGCTAAACTATTGCACTCGAGATTGCAGACTATATGGATAAACCATTCACAGTTTTTATGCACATTCTAACTTTGAAAATTCTCAAAAAAAATTTTTTCTTTTGGATGTAAGCATCGTTGGAAAATTTTTTTTTTTTTTTTTTAACCTATATTCCTTGTTTCCGTGACTATCGGAATGATATGCTAGAGTACGGGGGCATAGTTAAAATTATGTTAACTCTATTTATATTTTATTTGCTTCTACACTCCATTATTTCTTTTTTTAATTTTAATTAAATAGGAAAGTAGTCAAGATGCTGCGAGGTTTAGGAAACTTAAGTGAAAATGTCACTTTGAATTAGAATTTGAGATTTAATTATGCTCTCCTTGTTCTTTTTAACCTGAGATTATGAGAATATCGTGTATAGTGAAAATTGGAACGAAAACATATAAGATTTCGGTTCAGATATCGAAATCTTTCGGAGGAAAGAGGGGGAATTTTACGGTCCAATTTTCTACTTACCTCATCAGCAATTTGAATATGTACGTGTCCGTTACAAGTGATTGTCTTTATATGAGTTTAAGAAGTTATGAACTTTTGACTCCGAGTTTGTTGTAAATTCCAGGTACCGGAAGGGAGGCCGGCAACATTTATCTCTTGGCGTTAGATCCCAATCCCCCGCATCTTCATACACACAGCTACACCACATGGACGATTTACCAGATACCAACATACACATTAGTCAATCATACACCACACTGACATCACACTATTACACCGCAGTTACTAATATACGTAGTTGCCACATATGAAAATTCAATCAGTCATACAACAGGAGAGCATTGCTATGCATGCATATATGTTCAATCGATCAATCACATCAACACAACACAACTCGGATAGATTAGTTGCCAAAGTAAACGCGTAAAATCTCAGTTAATGCGTTTTAGCATACAAATTATGATCACTACTTGAGGATTATTTAATATTTAGTTTTTTTACTGGTACTTGTTGACCCAATGATATTTAGAAAAAAATATTTCGTTTGTTATGAACTATTTTCGCACATATTGAATTTTAATAGTTCTATAAACAATCTAAAAATCATTGGTTCATGGTTAGAAGTTAAGCACAAAAAAAAATCCAATTCCTGTTTTATTTATTTAATTTTCTTTGGGGAAATATTCGAATGTTTATTGATAGTGATAATAATACCTTTTTTTATAGAAGTTGTACCATAGTCCACTGAAAGCATGAAGGCATTTTATTAATTGGTCTTGAATCGCGAAAACTCTCGCCTAAGCTTCATTTCCACTGTAAGTACCGAAATAAAACCTCCTAATAACAAATGGAAAGTGTTAGCAGCCCGGACTAAGGTTAAAATTATCCACGACCAGAGAATAAAAGCAAAACATATTTTATTTGCAATAAATGTAAAAGTTGAAATAAGGTTCATGTAACACAAGGATTAAAATATCCCGAGATTGCAACCAACTTCAACATTCGTAAAGTTTCGAAGATCTTGGTCGAAAAATAGTGGGTACAATTTTTCGATGGCTGTACGTCCGGCAGGGTGAAGCGATCACTTTCGGTGTAATCATCAAAGAGCAGAGTCAAAAAAAAAAGGAAAGCAAAATTAAACGTGAAGTAAAACTAAAATAAAATAAAATAATATTGTAAAACAAAATAAGGAAAAATAGAAAGAAAAGGAGAGGTGAAACAAAAAAAAAGAAAAACAAGGAAACTACAGTGGAAAAAGAGCTTCGGCAGTGCGGGATTGGCTGGATATTGGAGGATGGTACAAATCTGCCGGCCGCATGCTTCCAGAGACTATTGTGAAAGTTAAGTAACTACTTATTTTATAATTTCCTAAAATATTTAATCCAGAAAATTTGAAATATTTATGATATTTGTATATGTAATACATATGTGCATTCTTTTTTTTAATTATATATTGAGTAAGTGCTCAGGTGCATTTTGTTTTTAGCTTACTATTTTTTTTTTTTTGTCTTTCTCTTTGGTACCAAGTTTCGTGGTAGCTTGTATTTCTTTAATTTAAAAAAAAAAAAACCACGTGGCGCCCAACAAAATTAGTGAGTTAACAGGAAAATACCCACGGCCCGTCTTCACTGGGCTACCAGAAAGTTGCGCGTTTGAGGGCAGCGTAACAAATTTTCCGCATGGATGATAGCTTAGGAAGCAATAGAACCTCCAAAAGACCATCGTGATCCTCTGAACTTTACTTTACTTTACAAATAGTAAACCCGTGGCGGCGCGTCTGTGCCGGCTCGTGCATTTTCAAACAATTTACCAACCACTTTGCATTCAAAGTAAATTTGCATCTAGTAACAATTTACTGAACATAGAAAGTTTAAGCTAGGTAGGCTTTTGCTTGTATGAAAATAGAAAAAAAAATGAGATTTAATAAAGAATAATTCCCGAGAATACCACGCAACTGATGAACCGATATTTTTCTTTAATTGTTCCAAGATAAGTAAGTTTCAGAATTCCAGTAAAATAATGAAAAATTACATAAAATCAGTATTTTTCAATGACAAATTTGTGATTTTGCCAATTAAATGTACTGTCTATTGAATTTTACATATTTATTTGTAAAATTCATATCTTTATTGAATTTTACACTACAGTTATGTGATATTCAATTTCCATGACGGATTATTTCACTTTATTTATGTAATTTTACATTCCTTTTTGTACAACTTTTAAACACAATGTATTTATCCGATATTTTTTAGGAAATTTTCAACTGTTCTGCATTTGGTATTCAACTAAAGAACACATAAACAAATAAATAAATATTTTTTGTCTGCCCTTTTCAAATCCAATTCTAGCACCGAGATAAAAATTCCTAAATTGTAGCCCACTTCAACGTTTTAGAAATAATTTTAAATACACATAGGTAAGTCGGCTTTTTTCGATTCTCATGGAAACAACTCCCGTTTCTATCCTTGATTCTATCCTTGAAATGCATTTCAATAGTAATACTTTCAATATTTCAATTATATCCTAGCACAAATCTCACCAGCTTCATTTACTGTGACAGTTCCTCAATCCTTTATAAGCATCTCGGGAGATAGAAATCAATGGAGAAAAAGTAGGTACTTGAAAAGTGAATTTGAAGAATGGAATAAAGTGAGAAGCTTCCACTTGCCAGCTGTGCATGGAACTAATGGGGGAAATATTACTTCTTACTTCTGTCTACCTTTCATGGACTGAATCTATGTAGATATAATGATTATAGTATAGCAGTAGCAATCCAGATGCCCGTCGGAGGTGGCGGTGGCTTAGAAAAGGTGCTGTGGTTTAACTTTAATAATACGTAATGTATATGGGGGTAGTCGCCACAACCCTTTCAGATAATTTAATTTTAAATTAAGAAAATTAAGAACATTTATTGCATAATCTCTGATTCATTATGGGATTGTGTTACCATGAATGGGGAGTACCTATACGTTTTAATGCAGCGACACAGTCACGTGCCAAAAGAGCAGGGACTTTAGTGCTTGATAGGTAACGATATGAATGTTAATATAAGACCTGTTTGAGCTCGATGGAATTGTTAGCTAGAAATAAATATTGAATGGAAAAACTCCAAGCAAGAATACCAGAAAGCAGGCGAATTATCATACATATACGTATAATATTTTTCTCATTCAGGAATAGAAATTGCGTATTCATAAAATTGAATGACTTTTGTTATATTCTACTTTTGGTTTTTCCATGAGACCTATCCAAATTAACAACACAATTGACATCAGAATATTTTATTTATTTCTAGAGGATTGATGGGCATCAATTCTAGGATAAATTATTGTCGCAATTATGTTTCTCTTCGGTCGAAGAGCTTAGTAAATTCTGTATTTCTGTCTGAATGTTTCATTGAAGCAAAGATAATGTGTAGCTAGAAATTATTAAATGTGTTTTTATCCAACCACAAATATTTTACGTATAATGAAGTCATAAAAAATGTACAGAAATGTGGTATCCATGAGCGCAATCTAAATATAGGACACTCTGAAAATGATATTTTATTTCGTTTGTGGTAATATATTTGTTGTTTGTTGTTATACATTCCAATGGATTTTACTAAATAATAATAATATTTTACCTCACGTTTCTATTCAGTAAAAGAGAGTAGAGGGAGATGGAGGAGGAGGAGGAAATTCAGTTAACAAAAATTAATTACTGGATAGGATGTGGTAGGAAAGTATTATAGTAATATTGTCTCCAGTTCCACAACTGTCGATGATTTGATCAAGATTTTGACATACCCTCGTGGCGCTCTCGTTACAACTGCCGAGCTTCTACATCCAGCTAATTTGGTCCGGCCCCTTAATTCTACCAGAAGATGTAAGTTTTTAATACCTAGTTTGACTCAGTTAAGATGAGTCAGTATGCTGCCTCTGCTGCACGAAAACTTGTTGGTAGTTGTGAACAGGAATAAAGCATCACCCTATCTACAGATTTTGTTCGCAAGAAGCAGCATACTGCCCCGTATAACCCGGAGATTACCAGATATAGTACCGCTTGCATACAAGCCTCCCTTGCGACGCATTTTTAAATTTGACAGCAGAACGCAGTTCGCTTGATGTCTTATCATCTTGCATGCAAGTTCATTTAAAAAATTTCATTGAGACGTAAAGTCTTTTATATGTCGGAAATTTTAGCAATAAAAGAGGTAACAGAATCGGAAAAACAGAAGAAAAAAGAAGAGGAAAGTGTAGCTAAATGATGTAATCCACATAATCCCAGAAAATTCCATTTTCCCGGTATAAATTTATTAATAATTAATAATTTTTTCCGCTATCTTGAAAGCTGTATAATGCCAAATTGCTATCACCTCAGCTTCCATGATCATCATGCAAGCACGCTAAAAGCTGATCTACCAGCATTGCAGTAGGGACCACACGTGCAAGAATTATGGCAGTGCAAGTTGCATGCAAACTGTAGTATTTCCTGTAACCCCCGGGTAAACTAAGTAATTGCAAACATCATTCTTTGAAACTTCTGACATTATTCACAGCATTTCTTTTTTAGAACAAGCTGCCTAGTAATATCCAGCGGGAAAAATCATTTGAAGCATCCAGACGGCCTCTTGTTGGGTTCGTAGAGTAGCGTTCTTTTTGTCTGCGACACATACAAATTTTTATTGCATTGATTTTTGCTCTTCGCTTTAGTCAGTCTTAGTTTTGATCTTTTGAACTTTTGATTATGTTTTCAATTTTAATTTGTTAATTGTAGTTTTGATTTTAATTATTATGTTAATTATAATTTTAGTTTTTTTCAGTTTTTATTACTAGTTTCACTTTGGTTTTGGTTTTGTAATCAGTCTTGATTTTGGTTAAGATTTTTATGCTAATTGGAATTTTGATTTGCGCGTCCGTTCAATAGATACTAATGTAAAAATTGTCAATCTTGTAATGTATTTATATGTGTATGTATTATTAATATTATTCATATATTATTAATATTATTATTATTAATTTGAAGAGAGTCGACGTGTCATTTTAGCTGTGAGCAATAATAAAGAAAAAAACCGCGATTCTTACGGAAAAAGTGCTGGATAAATAGTGACATCTAATACGCAACTTGTGTCTGTGAAGTGATTATAAAAAAAACTGAAAGAAAGAAAATATTTTAAGAATTTAAATTTGAAAAAGTCTGAAAGTGTATGACAGTTTATAATTTCGATTTAATTTAATTTAATTTTTTCGTTGCCATGGCAATGTCAAAATCGTGAAAAATTTCAGTGTGAACAGTATAATTTATATTTGAAGTGAAAATTTTTTTAATATATTAAGAAGAAAAAAATATTTACTGCCGCACTCAAAATGAGTGTGTGCAGCAGCAGCGTTTCTGGGGGGAATGAAGATTCCCTCAAATTAAGTGAAAGGGTGAAGAAGACCGCCAAATCTTCTTCATCGAAAAAACCCACCCAAGGGCCCAACGAAAAGGCCATTAATAGCCCAAGTGAAGAGGCCGAGGCAATTGTCCGGAAAACTGCGACTGCCCGAGAAGAGTCTGGAGTAACAGCTAAAGAAACTACTGCTATTGCTACAGAATCTGTGGCTGCAGCTGTAGCAAATGCTGAGTCGATATCTTCGACCCCAAGACAGCATCCTACCCTGAAGGAAGTTGTCGAAAGGGCTTCGTTGTCAGCGCCAAAACCAAGCGGCTTGGTAATGAGGCCACCGCTTTCTTCAAGCATCTCCAAGAAGCAGCAAACAGTACCAGGAGGACAAGCAGCAGCACCACGATCCCCGGCGTTAATGTCAGGGATATCATATGCGCAGGTAAGTGGTGGTTCCAAGAACGTTACCACCATCGAAATTCAGAGTAGAGGCATCACTCCTCGTCCAGCCCCATAGCACGCAGGTAAGCCTCGGCCCAAGACCAGTACGGGTCTCCAGGGCTTCTTTGACGGGAGATGGCAGGACGAGAGCTACGGGATGCAGATTGATCACATCAGAGGATGTCCTCAGTCTGCATACCTGAAGGCGATCTTCCGCGTCATCTCTTGTGAGCAGCTATTTTCTATGGGGATTATAGCTGGAGGAATGGTCGAGGTGTACACCACGACCCTCGAAAGCGCTACCAAGCTCATGCTTGAGGGCATCGAGGTGGAGGGTAGACACCTCGTTCCATTCCCGCTAAAAGAGAAGCCCACGAAGGTCGTGTTTTCGCGGGTCCCTATGCGAGCCCAACATGAAGACCTCTCGAATTTCCTTGGGAGATTCGGGAAGGTTCATGGAAAGGTTCGCGCAATTCCCATTAAAATCCGGGACGAGGGTCTCGGGCGGGGTATCTTCGGTACCAGCCGGGAAGCGTCCATCACTTTAAATAAGGGGTGCACGCTTCCATCAGGCTTTTACTTGAGCATATCCGGCTCGAGATACTGGATAGACGTGGGCACCGAAGCGAAATGCCATGCTTGCGATTTGGTAGGGCATTTTATTGCTGACTGCCCCAAGAGAAGCGGAAAGAGGGCTGAACAGAAGGCTCCCTCGAAGGAAACCACTGCTACAGTAGTGGCTCCGGAAAAGGAACTTCCTGCCAGCACTCAACCTGCTATCTTGGAGCAGCCAGTGACTAAGGTGCCTGAAATTGTCCCAGAGGCAAAAAACTTTAAGGCTAGAAACGGTGCCACGTCAGCACGTGAAAGCATGGCTACTTCTGACGAGGAGTCGACTAGCCATGTGGTTAAAAAAAAAGAGGACAAGGAGGAAGAAATTTGACCGGGTGATGCTGCCTCCTCCAGAGCCAGCAAAGCCAGTCGCTTCAAAACGGCCCCACTCGGAGGAGGACGATAGTGGTGCTAGCGGTTCGAAGGTTGTTGTGAGAGACACTGAAGTGTCTCTCGAGCAGCTTTCGGACTGCGATATGACCGGTTTTGATGAGACTGGTCTTTCGAGCCTCGGTGTCTACGAGTCGTGTGATAGTATCATTTCGACTGGTAGCCAATTTGAGGTCTCGAAGGGGATGGAAACCCTTTCTAGGAAGAAAATCGCCGGAATTCTTACCCAGCTCCAGTACAAGAAGAATTCAGATAAAATCTGGAGTATTCTTGTAAGGGAGCTGGAGAGGCCAGAGTTGTTACTTCCTCAGCTTCTACTCCTACAACAGGAGTCCAAGAAGAGGAGGAAGTACAACGATGTAGTGCGGCTAGAACGCCTTCATAGTAAGGTGTAGGAGTTGATACAGGAGCATCGCTTGATCCATTCTCCTAGTCAATAGACGTCGTACCATCATCGTTTGAGCTTCTTATCTCTGTGAATGCGTAAGATAGGCTCTCTTAACACCGGGGGTTTAAGTGCTCATACAAGGTTACACAGCACTATCGAACATGTCAAAATGTTGGATATAGACATCGCGCTTCTACAGGAGACGAATTTTACACAAGACACATATACACAACATGAGCGATATGCTTATTTACACTCTGGCTATGCAAAGTTCGCCACACCTGCGCCTCGCCGAGGCTCAGGAGTGGCAATCATTGTATCCAACAAATTTACACTATCGTCTCCTGTCTATACAGATATCTTCCCAGGCTTCGCTTCTTCCTTGGACTTTGTCGTTCAAGACAAACATATCAAGGTAGTAAACGTGTACCTTCCTCATGACCAGGACATTACAAGACAAGTTCTTGATAGTGTTCAATCCTGTCTGGTGAATTTTAGTGGCGAAACAATCCTCGGAGGTGATTTCAACTGCACGCTTAATCCCTCAATGGATCGGCATTCTGGAGTTGAGTTCAACTCTGTCAAAGCTACTCGGTTGAGGAATTTTGTCCGTGTTTTCAGACTCGTGGATATCTATCGTTGGATGCATCCTACGACTAGATCATACACGAGGGTCTCGCGAAATATCCATGGAAGTCTTGCAGGCTCCAGAATCGATAGACTTTACGTCTCACCTGGAATACTAGAACATTTCGTTGATGTCACATATGAAGTGTGTTCCGTTAGCGAACACCTTCTTGTAGTGGCAACCAGCACTCTAGTTGAAAGAAGAACTGCATACTGGATATTTAACAACTATTTGTTGAATTCCGAGCAGTTCATCAATGAATTCACTGAATTCTGGCACGATTGGCAAGAGAGGAAAGGTGACTTTCCTTTTCTTAGTCAATGGTGGGATGTTGGAAAGCTCCAAATTCGATCTTTTATCGAAGCGAATTTCAATCGAAGTGGGTATCATACTTCTAGCTTGTCGGCCGAAGTATCTCGGGTGGCAGCTCTTCTCCCAACTCAGCCGGAGTTGATTCTTTATTTTAACAGAATAAAGGAACGCTTGGCAACACAAACTTACAAGCACAGCTTGGAGTTTTTGCTGCGCAGCCAATCACGCTGGCTGAGGGAAGGCGATTCTCCAACCGAGTATTTCTTTCAGGCAACTAGACGACGTACTGCTTCTTGTGAAGTCGAATCGATAGTTGATGAATCTGGACAAGTCCTCAACGGAAAACAGCTATCAGAATTTATTCGAGACTATTACAGTAGTCTCTACTCTGAATCGACGTCGCCAACATCCTCGACCACTCATGAATTTCTTGAGAATATTCCCACTTTCTCTGAAGACAGCAAGGAGCTCCTGGATACAGTAATCACATTGGAGGATATGATCGCTGCGACAAAGGATCTAAGGCGACACACTTCACCTGGTTATGACGGCTTAACTCCAGAATTCTTCATACGTTTCAGGGATTTATTAATTCCTGACCTTTTGGAAGTCTTCAATTCGGCGGTTGAGACACATTCAGACTTTTCTTCTAGTTGAAGGAGGTCTGTTATGCGATTGATTCCAAAGAAAGGAGATTTGCAGAGGATGGGGAACTGGAGGCCAGTAACCTTATGAAATGTGGACTATAAAATCGTCTGCAAATCATTAGGGGCGATACTCCGCTCAGTGATTGCTTCGGTAGTACATCCGGAACAGTCCTATTTTATTCCTGGTCGTAGTATCTACGACAACATCGCGGTAGCCAAACATTTGTTTGCCTACCATGAACAGACAGGTACACAAATGGCCATGATTTCACTTAACCAGCTAAAGGCTTTTGATAGCGTCTCGCACGAGTATCTCCTGACTGCTCTCGAGGCATTTGGGTTCCCGCCCAGGTGGCTCGATATCATCGGGAAACTGTATAGAGATTCAGTGATTTTTATTAAGCATCAAGGACAAGTTCTGGCTCCTATCTCGTTTCATCGAGGTATCAGACAGGGCTGTCCATTGTCAGGTATGCTTTATGATCTTTCGTTGGAGCCGCTACTGGTGAATCTTCGTCGAATGCTCGGACAATATTCAGTGCATCTACCATATACCAATGTGAGGCCTCTTATGTTGGCATATGCGGATGACCTTTCTATTTTCGTGACAAGAGATGAAGCTTTTCCGGTCGCTCGTGCTGTTTTCGAACAGTACGAACGTATAGCGGGTGCTAAAATCAACCTTAGCAAGAGTCAAGGCTTGTGGTGTGGAAGGTGGAGAGATTGTACAGATACTCCACTGAACATCCAATGGATTAATACTTGCCTGAAGTATTTAGGTGTGTATATCGGACGCGAGAGTAAATCAAATAATAGCCGCATCGCTCTTGAGAAACTCTCTAGAGCTGTAAACTCATGGCGTAGTCGACTGTTTCCACTATCCCTAATGGGAAGGTCAGTCGTGATAAACTATTTGATTACCTCGTCCATCGTTCATCTGCTAAAGTCTGGGACGTTTCATGAAGGCTTCGTAGGTCTTCTTCAAGCAAAAGCGATAGACGCCTTTTGGTGCGGAAGACGATGGGTTGCTGAAAGCACGCTCTGTCTGCCAGTCAAGATAGGTCGATTAGGTCTCACAAACTTGGTTGTGAAATCAAGGTGTCTCCAAGTGCGTGCATTCCAACGAGTGTTTTGCCAGAGAGACACCTTAATTTCTCAACTGTAGGTGAATGTACTGAAGGGATCGGCATAGGGGAGTATTACTACCTGCTCTCTGTTCGACCACCCTATCCTCGTGACTGGCCACAGGATCTAATCTCAACGATTCAGACCTGGGGCAGAATCAGGCCAGCATTTCACCTTAAGTGGAATGCTCTGCGGTACACGCAATTCGCGTCGATTCCAATCAGGTTTAATCCTGAATTAATAGATTCAGTGTTCAGTAATGCTCGGGGTTTTGAAGCTGACACGCATACACTGACAGTTCTCGGAGATATTATTGATATCTCTGGAAACTGTCGAATAAACACGAACACTCCACAACTACACGACCTGGCGGCTTCTACGCGGGAGAGATTTCGCCAACTTGGGACCAGTGACCCTGGCAATAAGTTGGAAGATGCTTTCGTTCTGGACAGACCGCCCAACACACACCTTTCAGCACACTTACAACACGTGTCCTCCGTGACGTGCCTATGTCAGTAAGACCTCCGGAGTATACAGGATACAACAGATGGCGAACACACCTCGGGGTGAATATGGGCGTGATGGGAGGGATAACTTGCAGAGTAGTCTACAGTTATCCTTCTAGTTACAAATATGCTGATGTAGCATTCAGATTGCTGCATCACAGTCTTATACATCCTAATCAGTTGTCACATATCGACCGGCGGGCTCAGAGGATCTGCACAGTTTGTTCTGGTGAAGGCACCTTGTTTCACAGGTTCTTCACTTGTCCAGCTTTGCAGAGTCTGATGGAACTGGTGCGCGATATGTGTCAGTTGATCCACCCGAATTCCAGCATTACTAGGACATCGTTTCTATGGGGACCAAAGGTTTGTAGTCGGGTGACTGTTTGATTAGCTTTGTGTTGACACTGGCGAAATCTACAATTCACTTGTACTACATGAGAGCCGGAGATGGGAATCAGAACACTGACCCACAACACCACGCACAAGCACTTAAGCGCCTCTTCGTTGACAGATTGAAGAGACGTTTACGTCTTGAATATCTGGCAACGAACGCAGACATGTTCAACTGCATATGGCAGCCACTATCGTCAGTGCAGGACGGCGCTCTTGTCTTTCGCTGGTTATATCAGGCCACAGCATTTGCAACTCTAGTCCCCGGGCTTCTCCTCGCTTTGGAACCGTTGCAAGTGCTGTGGGAAGGATAAGCGCTCCGTTAGAGATGCCCAGCTGGAGGGATGATGAGGGCAGTTTGTAGAGGTCTATGATACTACAGGCTGCTCTCGCGGGACTCTATTACGGTATCGCGTAAATTTTTTCGTTCGTTCGATTATTAGTTTCTAATTCGGTTTCGGTCTCGATACAAAATTGTAAAATTTATAAGTTGAAATTTCGATCGTTTAGAAAATAATTTTTATTAGATAATTTTTGGAAAATTTGGATCTGCTTGGAACTGCCACTTACCCTATTGTCAAAATAGGGACAAGTGAAAAAAATTTTTTGTTTTTCATCTTTTAGGCATTTTCCAAAATTTTTGTAACCGTATATACTGTCTCTTTTGAGAACATTGTGTTAGTTTGTGCTTTTTTGTGCCTTTAAATGTTAGTTTATCTTGTTGTCCCTATTGACTTGTGTATTGTTATTTATATATTAGTCAGTTAGAGCCTTTTCTCCTTTTTACAGAGCCACTTTTTGTTTGTTTTTTAATTTTAAGAGTCAATTTATAACGTTTAATAAAGATCTTATATACATAAAAAAAAATTATTATTAACCAACTCGAGTTATGCTAAATGTCGAACACTCTCATAGCTCCATCCTCCTAAAAATGTGATCATTTCTCATAAAACACCACACGCTACGAACCGGGAAACACAGTCGCAGTCCACGAAATTGGGTACTGACTGTTGGTTTAATAACTGTTTCTTTTTGTGCAAACTTCTCGAGGGAGTAAGATAAACAAAATAGAGAGAGATGTAGAGAGAGAGAGAGAGAGAGAAATAAAAAAAGACTTAATGATGAAGAGCCTTTCTCCTCATGCAAACAATTAAGATAAGTATGAGTGAAAAATCAGTGACAGAAAGAAAGAGGGAGAGAGCGAGAAATAGAAAGAGATAAATAACTGAAGATAGCAAGATATAGCAAGGAATTGAGAGAGGAGATGAGTGGCGCGCATATATGTGTATGGTGTATGGTGTGCGTGTGTGTTTATGTGTGAGTATGTTTATGCCGCAGGCCTGGGTGCGACCTCCCCCTTCACCACTCATCTCCCTCGCCTAGTATTTGGTTATATCGGGTGGTATTACACTATCGGCGTAAAAGCTTTTAGCATTTCATGTATTGGCTAAAAATTTCAGACACATAATGTAAAAAGTGGCTAAGTCAAAATCGTTATAATATTTGCCAAATTTTCATGAAGTGTCTAGACTTTTCGTGAAGTGCTGAGTTACGTCAAATGTCTACGACATATATTAGTATATATTAGTATATTACACTAAACATAGACCAAACACCAGATAAAATGACATGCAATGCGACATAGAACAAAAACATAAAAAACTAAATTAAATCTAACTGAAAGGATTACATATTATATAGACTTTTTTTAAGAGATGCTTAGAGTCGTCAACAACAAAATGCTCAGTCAAATTATTAACAGCAATGCACATAGGTTCATGCCAAAGTTATACCTTGAGGAGTTGACATGCAATAGAGGTAGCCTTCTTAAATTGTGCCTATTATCATGGAAACAGACTTTGTTAAATAACAACGGGGAATCAACATTCGCGCTTAAGAGTTGGTGAACAAAAGTTACATCGGCAACCATGCGACGTTTCTCAAGTGAGTGCATGTTCAAAGGCTACAAGCGATCCTCATACTTCATACTTTATTTTTGGTTAATAAGCAGAAATAGTAAGAACTTTCTAATTGCTGATGATCAAATTTCTAACGTAATTGTGACTGTACATGCTTTTATTATAATTTTCTCTACAGTAATACATATTATAATTCCATTTGCAGTGAGGGAAATTATCCGAGCTGACTCTTAAACGAGTGAGTTTATCTGCTTTTTCGTTTATATTATAATATTGCTATGATTTAGTACTCAGTAAACGAGTATCTATATACCTACAGATTAAGTGTACTTTATTTTCGAATTCATGAATAATTTAAGAGTTGCGAATAATTTGATTCAGTTCTTGACAATAGCTTGTTTTTTTGTACCAAAATTCTGAAGCTACTTCCCCATTTCTAGAACGTAACTTGATGTGAGCTTGGAAAATGTCCGACCTAGAATTTTGTTCCAATTAGCGCAATTAGCGCGCCGGCTAGTTTGGAGATGGGCGTAGGAACCCGGACGGTTTATGGGCGCCACTTAGTTTTAAAGTCTACGAACTCTGACTATTTAGGACAAGGTGGGGAGAAATTTCAAACATGCAACGCTCAGTATAACGTTATAAATTTTATTGTGGTAAAGGTATCCACTTACTTCTGCCTACAATTACATGTATTGCTATATATCTCCAGGCGTATCTACGTTAATTACGTGGAACCGCGGAAACAACAGAAAAATGCACACTTGATTTACTTGACTACTAACTGTTTAAAAGAAACAGCGAACCACGCCTTAACTGACTAGTTCAATGACAAAAAAACAGGTGTTTTCACTTTGTTACACTAGTTAACAACGGGATATCTGGCTGACCTGGGATATTCCATCCACGGCGAAGGCTGCGCAGTTCCTACTAGGATTTCTTTGAATTAATACACGAACTACAAATTTCTCTAACCACAAATTTCAAATTAACACGTCGAGTGTGGGGGCAGCATTTATCCGCGAGCTAGATCTAGAAGCCTATCTCAGCTAGATATCCGACGTACTTTAAAAGGAATTTGTTACACATATATTTTATACTTATCTCTAGAAAAACTTGCTCTCCCAACACGGATCAACTTTTCTGCCCAAAACCACACACGACGAATGACACCAGCCTACCCGATTTCCGACCTTCTCGTCCGTCCTCCTCACTTCATACCAAGTTGCGTTAGAATGTCCCCTTCACCTACCAAAGCTGCTAAATCAGTCAGAAAGATCTGCTGGATTTCCTTTTTCTTTTTACGAAATTCCCCTATTGGGGGAATTTTAATCAGTAGATTTTATTTATTTGCTATTATCATTTTAGATTATAATTTTAATGTTTTTTTTTTTTTTAATAATCTTGATACTATGAGCTTCCTCTTAGTATACATATGTCAAAATATTTTTAAAATTCGTTCTCTATGAAAACTTTAGTATTGATGTTCATTTTGACAACCGATTTCGGAAGTTGGATTTTTGGTGATAATAGCAATTTTTATTTTTGTTTATTTGCCTTGGGCTGGGAACCATTCGACAATTATGTGGGGATATAACGTTCGGTCGGAAACCATATCGTACCAGTCATGCTCGGTGTAGGAGAGTGAGCATCTTGCAAACCATGGAGAGGAGCGTCTAGCTCGGGTGAGACAACCATAACTCATCAATTAATTAGACTCGTGCCTCGGATAAATACTGCCTGATGCCATCATATTACTTCCTAGTTCCAAGCAAAACTGCGCGACCCTGTCCGTTTGACATAATTATTATAATCTGCTACCGGAAATAATTCAATTGGCTTTGACTAATTCATTAAACAGCAATTACTAAAGTCTAAAAAAAAAACTGTCTTATAACCCTAACTACTGACTATTCTGCTTCTTACATTATTATTATCCGCAGTTCAAAAAGTTTATTATTATCTTCAGTTGAAAATTCCAGTGTTCCTTGACTTGAAAATTCCAGTGTTCCGTGACTTGAAAATTCCAGTGTTCCGTGACGGCATTGCCCCTGTAGTGCTCACGAGTGGGTGTGGTGCTAGAGATATACCCTCTACATGAGAAAAGTCCACCACATGATTGATTATCCACAAGGTATCCGTGATGTGTCTAATGATGCATTGTGTGCATTTCTGTAAGATAAAAGAAAATCTTTTGCAGCATCTTTTTTTTTTAATAGAGTTAGGACCACACGATGGACATGTACACACAACATGTAATAAATTTCGTCCGTAGATCTTTCAGATTTAGCCAGATTTCTTAAATTTTCTAGGAAATCGTCTGCAGGGCGGGCGACCCGTAACATCTTGCTCCTCAATTGAAAAATACCTATTTATACGTCACTAAAACTATGTAACCCGTCTTTTCTCCGATAAGCACAAATCGATTTTCTTTATTTTATTATCTTTCACTCACAAAAATTTCTCTTAAAATTTTTTTTCCCCCTTTTAAATAATCTGAATAAAAAAAATCATTTCAGAGTTAAATTTTTGTCAAAAGTTCACTTTAACTTTACAAGCGAAAATATCCCGTGGGACATAGAAGATCTTCCTTTGCATGGACGCGCTGAAAATGGACGAAATACTTCAGCTGAATTAATTTACATAAGGCGATAAAAGGCTTTGAGGAAATGTTCCAGTAATTGCTTTCCTCCTAAATTCTGAGGGAATTTCGTTAAAGGCACACTTGGAGGAAGATAGCGAGATGTTCACTATAGCAAATGATGTTTTCTCAACGCACCCGTATGCCCGTAAATATTTTAAGAGGGAAATATTTTGTGTTAAACTGGATTAATGATTAAATAACTGTATGATTTCTCGGATATCTATGGCATTTTAATAAGTTGATACTTCTATCAAATTTTGATATTTTAGCTTGAGAAATGCTTTCCTTCTAGATGTTCTTGTGATTATTGAGTATTCGGAGCACAATGTCAGCTGTAGTAGTATGAAAATTTTTTTTTATTCTGAATGAATAGATAGATATTAGATACAACTTAATATACGAAAAATGTCAATGTAATTCAGGTTCATATTCTCTATACCTTTTGAGATTTTCCCTAATGTGTAATAAAATTAAAGATTACTCTTTAAGATTTTTTAACGGGGCAAACTTATATTTGTTCAAGAAGGCATTTTTTTGGATCCGGTAAATAGCTAAAGCTAAAAAATTTGTTATTTCATCACACAACCCATGTAATTTTGGATGACAAGTTCCAAGTCTTGGTTTTGACTCATCAACTGGTCCCAAATAGCGAAATTGGGTGACTTGAAAAACAAATGAAAAAATAGAACAAAGAAAAGAAATGAAAAATTAAAAAAAAAACGAAAATTTGAAAAAAATAGAACAAAAAATTTAAAAACCAGATTCATTCGAAACGAATCGAACCTGTGTACGCCCGCAATGGGCTGAAAAAAGCATACGGAAGAAGAGGAAGCGTTTCGTGTTATCAGAAAACCTTACACTCATCGGTACGCTTAAAACAGATCAAACTGATCTCATCTCATCTCGCTTCTTCTTGCTCCTTTTTCTTTTTTCTTTTTTCAGCCCACTGCGGGGGTACACAGGTTCGATTTTTGTCGAATGACACCTGTTTCTAAATTTTTTAATAAAAAATATTTCTCTATTTTTCTCAATTTTTTGGTTTTTTTTTTCATTTTTTCATTTCTTTTCTTTGTTCTATTTTTTCTTTTGTTTTTCAAGTCACTCAATTTCGCTATTTGGGACCTGTTGATGAGTCGAAACCAAGACTTGAAACTTGTTGCCCAAAATCAAATGTATTGTGTGATGAAATAACAAATAAAAATTTGTTTAGTTTTTGCTGTATATCGGAGAATCCAAAAAAACAAAGCTTCCTGAACAAACTAATGTGTAATATAAATACAGTGGATAATCTAATGGTCATCTCGTCATTAAAAAGTCAATATTTTTTTATTATATCAGAATTTTTTACTCATTGTTCGTGATATGAAGTCATAATGTATACTAATTTTGTCATTCCATTTGTAACAACTAGAAATATTTATGGTAGAGTAAAATGGATTAAACACCCATGCATAAAATCAAAAGTTATTTTAATTTTTAAATGTCCATTTGTCCGTCTGTCCTCACGATAACTCGAGAACGCGTGTACTTAGAGCTGAAATTTTGCATATACACTTAAACAAAAAGTAAAATAAAGTTCGAAAATGGCACAAATAGGGTAACTCCTTCGTACGGTTGCCATACAAAAGTTTCGTTTTTCACTATATGTTTGGACACTACCTGAGAACGCGTCAACGATGAGAGCTGAAATTTTGTACATAGTGTTTTCATGAAAATAGTAAATATAATTTCTAATATGGACTAAATCGCGCAACCCCTTCTTGGTGTTCCCATATAAAAATTTAGGATTTTTACGTATACTGTGAAAATGTTAAGTCTTGAATGGTTTTAATGTACCAAAAAGTTCTTCAGAATATGAAATCCTATAAAATTGGTTATACAATTTTTTCTATCCAACGAACCCTAATAGAAATATATGCGAAATCTAATTCAAACATCAAACCTGCACAGATACCAGAGACCATACGAAATGACGCACAAGTATTCATCTAGGGTATCATAAGAATTGGTCTTAGACCAATTTTGCTTGTTTTTATTTCATATTTTTTTTTTCTTTGAGAAGTGAATCAGCTGGGCCATGGGGTTTGTTTGTTTTGATTGGCTGTTTTCGATGTGTTGAGATTTCGCTTAATTTAGTTAAAATAGTTCCAAGTATAATGATTTTTTTTCGCTAAAGGAGGAGAAGATAGAAGCTGCTTTGAGAACAGCCAGAATGATTCTACGAGTTGCGGTTAAAATTTTGACGTTTCTTTGTTTTTTATGTGTTTTTTTTTTTTAAGACGTTACCAAAGCTCAGGGAATACCCTATTTTTTTTTTTTTTTTTTTTTTTTTTTTTTTTTTTTTATATTATTAAGCCAAGCTCAGGGGATACCCTATGATGCAAAGCACAGCATGGCAGGAAGGAGATAGGGAAAGGATTAGGGGATATGAGGAGAGTGGCGGAGGTGCCGATGTATGTCGCCCTTAAACTTCCGCAGATTGTACGCCGGAGGAAAAACAGAAGATGGTAAGCTGTTCCACATTCGCACTGTTCGGGATAAAAAAGCATCACGGAATTTTACTGTACGGCCGAAAGTAATTTGAAGGGTTAAAGGATGTGCGCGGTTTGCAGCGCGAGTATTGCGTGCAGGAATCATTCTACAAGGGATTAGACTAGATATTTCATCAGAACATTGACCATGCATATAGCGATAAAGGAGCGAAAGGCATCCAACATTGCGGCGGTGCTCGAGTGAGTCGATATGACAAGTTATTGCCAAATCGCCAATGAGCTTGAAGGCTCTCTTTTGGACAATATCCAATGAAGCTAAGGCTGTGCGACCAGCCCCGGCCCATATATGGGAGTTGTACTCCATTCTAGGTCTAATGTAGGGCTTGTAGAGGAGCGCTAGATTTGACGGGCTGAAATATTTCTTACACCTTTTCAGAAATCCAAGACATTTCGATGCTTCTTTGGCAACAGAGAAGATGTGATCTGTCCAGTTTAACTTACTGGAAATATTAATGCCAAGAATGCTTAGTGACGGTGAATCAGAAATTAATGCTCCATCAAAATAAACGGGTGTGGTTAAGTTATGATCTTGTTTTAATGAGATAAGACAGCTTTGGGACTTTGATGCATTGAATTCGACGCGATTCGCTTTGCCCCAAGCGAGGATATTGTTAAGATCGTTATTCAATGATCTAGTCATGCAATCTCGTTTAACACATGCAGCATTCCCCCTGGATTCCGCAAGAGTGTCAAAGGAGTAAGCGAAATCAAGAGTACTGTCATCTGCGAAACTATGGATGGGATTGAAAGTAAGGGAAAGCAGATCATTAATGAAAATTAAAAAGAGAGTTGGAGAGATAACAGAGCCTTGAGGTACACCGGCATTTATGGGATGCGGTTCAGATGTAACGCCATCTAATACAACACGTATTTGGCGACTAGATAGGAAACTTTCAATCCATAATAGAAGAGGAGGGGAGAGACCAAGTGCTTTGAGTTTGGCTAAAAGGGCTGGATGCCAGACTCTATCAAAGGCTTTTGAAATATCTAGGGCAACGATTTTAGACTCACCAAAATTGTGAAGACTACGGTTCCAACGTTCCGTAAGAAAAGTCAGCAAGTCTCCAGATGAGCGTCCAGCTCGGAAGCCATATTGGCGATCGTTGATGAGATGATTAGTTTCAAGATACTTCATTAATTTAGAGTTAATGATAGATTCAAAAACCTTTGAAAGAATCGAAGTGATCGCAATTGGTCGATAATTTGAGGGATCGCTACCCTCTCCCTTCTTGGGAATAGGCTGAACGTGAGCTAGCTTCCAAGCAGTTGGAAATTTACCTGTCGAATAAGACAAGTAGAAGAGTTTGCGCAGAGGTTTAGCCAAGGAAGAGGCGCAGCTTTTAATTAACAGGGGCGAAAAACCATCAGGGCCTGCGGCTTTGGAGACGTTGATCCCCTTAAGGACCCTGAACACATCCCTCGTACGAATGTGTATTGGCTCTTGTACACATTCACACGGGCGATGCAAAACAGGTGTTTGTGAAGTTGGTGGAAGGCGAGAATTTGAAGCGAATCTAGCAGCTAAAATATTAGCTTTATCCAGGGAGTCAACAATCACTTCACCATTATTAAGTAGTGAAGGTATAGAGGAACTGGTGAAATTGTTCCTGATGGTTTTGACCAGGGACCAGAAACCTTTGCTACCTTTGCGACTTGCCAAGATTCTTTGTCTAATATTCTGGTCAAAAAGAAATTTTTCTCTCTGGATAATGGACTTGCAGGTGTTCCGTGCAGTCTTGTAGACTTGTTTCATTTCCGGACATGGATGCAATTGATAGGCGCGAAAAGCAGACTCTTTCGCTTTTATAGCTTGGTTGCACTTATCGTTAAACCAGGAGCGATCATGCTGTTGTTGAGACCTGCTGTAAGAATACGGAATGTATTCACGCATGCCAAGATTTAGTATGTTACTAAATTGTAATGTGCATTCATCAACATCCCTCGCAGCAAAACAGACCGACCAATCAATTTCTTTAAGATACTTATTGAGACTTTCCCAATCAGCATTCTTATAGTGCCAAAGAAGCCTACTTGTAGGTGGAGCAGTTGGGCGGCACAGGTTTGAGGTGGTAAATTGAGCCGTGATTAAACAATGGTCTGAATTTCCAAGAGGGGAACCGACTGAAATGGAATATTTGTCAGGATGGGATGTTAGAAACAAGTCGAGTAAATTAGCTTTATCTCCAGCTGCATCAGGAATTCGCGTTGGTGCATCCACTAGCTGTTGCAAATTAAATGATTCACAGAAGAGTTCAACGAAACGACCCGCAGGACTTGTGGTAGAAGAATGTCTGAGCCACGGTATATTATGAACATTAAAATCGCCTGCCAGGACGATTTCGAAAGAGGGGGAGAGAGAAAGCAAATGATCAATATTGTTGGAGATATTGTCAAATACGGATACCGTGTCGTCATCAGACATATTTGGGCTGCGATAAAGGAAACAGAAGTATATGATGTGCTTGTGAAGTTTGAACCTAATCCAGATGTAATTAAACTCTGGATTGGCAGAAGGAAAATCTTGAAGAATAGTAAAGGCAACATCATTCCGAATATATACTGCGATCCCTCTATGCTGAGAAAAATGAGGCACTAAGCTGTAACCAGGGACGTGATACTGATTAATATCAGCATCAGAAACGACTTTGGTTTCACTTAGCGCAAGAATTGCCGGATTTTTTGAGTTAAGGTGGCAGTACACCGAAAACCGATTTGCTCTTAATCCGCGAATGTTGCAGAAATCTAAAATGAAATTCTGCATGCTGAAGGCAAAAACAAAAAAGCAAAAAAAAACAAAAAAGCGACACACAGCAACACAAATATTAGGGCGCCGCCAGCAGCAGTCAACGACACAGCGAGGTAAAAAAAAACAACAATAGTGTTATGCCTATTGCTGCTTTCAATACCACAGACCGTGCAGTTCAATGACCACAGCTGGGTGCACCCGAATTGATGATCAGTGACAAGTGCTAATGCAATTGCACTGATCACAGATGAAAAGAAGGAAAGGAAACATTACCGTGCTGCTGGCTTATAAAATGTTGATAGGGCATAGAAGAGCCCTTCAGTTGGCGGATAAAATTTATTTTAATATTTTATTAAATAACGGTCGCGTCGGATTTTTAAATAATTATTGTTATGGATTTATATGGAGACTGTTTAGCACAACACTTCACTCGTTTTAAATTAATGGAATTAATAGATTTGTTTAGATTAATCGATTATATCTACAACACGAGGCAACGTCCGATCGGATTGACTCCACGCACTCGACTTCTCATGATGCCGTATCGGAGCCTTGGCAGGACAGGAAGAAGGTTTAGGGAATTGCGGGGTTGAAAAAAGTTGGTGACAGTACCCATTAGGCTTCAACGTTTGTGGCTCATAACTGGAGGGGGGGGGGTAGAAGATGGATGACTGTTCCTCAGTCGTACTGTTCTGCATACGAAGGGTTGATGGCACACACGAATTTGACTTCAAGTTTGTGAGGGTGAGCTCAGGTTACAGCTCGTGTGGTACGCATAGGAAGAATTCTACAAAGGATCAGGCTAGAAATTTCGTCAGAGCAATGTTCATAGAACTAGCGATAAAAGGGAGACAGTCATCCGATATTATTCCGGTGCTCTAAGGAATCAATAGTTGCTATTCATATCTCATAGCTAGTACGCCGGAAGGCCTTGTTTTGGACTTTGTATAACGCGGACAATTCAGTGCGTACAGTTCCTAACCAAATATGGGAATTCTATTCAAATCTAGGCCTGATATGAGGCTGGTAGATTTGTGCAAAATGTAATGGATCCAAATATTTCTTACATCTTTCCAAGAAGCCCAGGCAATTCATCGCGTTTCTGGCAATGTGATCGGACCAACTAAGATTGTTGTATATTTCAATTCCTAAGATATTAAGGGATGGCGGGTTCGAGATATCTTCTCCATCGACGGAAATGGGTGTAGTGGGAGTTGGTGTACGGTTGAGTGATAACAGACAACATTGCGTTTTGAAACCATTAAACAAGATCCGATTCGCTATGCCCTCAGCGAGTATTGTTATATGGTCATAGTTTAGTGAATTGAACATGTAGCTTCGCTTGTCAACTATAACATTCACCCGGGAATAAGCTATAGATTTGAATGAGTACACGAAATCAAGGGTGCTATCGTCTGCAAAGCTATGAATAGGATTGAAAGTGAGAGCAAACAGACCATTAATATAAATGAGGAAGAGAGTAGTAGTGTGCACAGAAGTTCGAGGTTCGCGAGCATGGATTATGAAATGGTCAGAAGTAACTCCGTTGAGTATAACTTGAATTTATTGGCGAGGGAGAAAACCTTTAATCCATTTTAAGAATAGAGGGTTTAGACCTAATGCCTGAAGTTAAGCTAAAAGAGCAGGATACCAGACTATATCGAAGGTCTTCGAGATATCTATTGCAATGATCTCATCTTCACCAAAATTATGGAGGCATTGATTCCAACGCTCGGTAAGTAATGTTACTAAATCTCCAGAAGAGCGGCCAGCACGAAAACCATATTGACGATCGCTAATAAGGTAATTAGTTTCTAGATATTTCATCAACTAGTTGTTGATTAATGTTTCGAAACCTTCAAAAGTAACTAAATAAGTGCAATTGGTCAATAATTTGAGGAATCGCTTGCCAGGTGTTAACATTTTGCTTCTTTTTAAGATTTATAACGTATTTTAAAATATAAACCCCTGTTTTCCGGTAGGGGAGTATCCCTACTTACATCAACTATAAACCTTCTTGTTACTTACCACTTATAATAAATTTGCATAAATGTAGGTGAAAAACTTAGCTAAAAAAAAAATCGTTGCCAACGTAATCGAACTTCAATACTCCGCGTATGTACTTTTGTTCCACTACCAATTAAAGCCAACAGCACCTATACCATTTCCTATCCTTAACTTAACTTCTAATGGAAAGTCTTTTGATCCCGGATATATTATATACAGAAGTACGCTTATAAGTAGTTCATCATCTACCTTTTTCGCATTTATGCCTTAAGTTATGCAAACAACGTTAATTCATGTTATTTTAATTTGTTCATGCGATATAACTACTACAAATCATGTTAACATTTTTCATGCATATTTACAATATAACTCCTATGGCGTCCTAAACGTCACTCACATTGGAAATTCTCCAGCACTTTTTCCACTAGGTCACTCGGTAGAAAGTTTTTGTATAGAGTGTAGGAAAGGAGAAACTTTCATTGGAAGCTTTTCGAAATTTTTTAAGTTTGAAGACATGTCTCGATTAGGCACGTTCTTATAGTTTGGCAGGGTGCTGTTAAAAAGCGTTATGCCAACTGCAATTTTGGGCGCTATTATAGTGCAACATGTGAATGGATGTTAGTCGAGACTAAGATAAGGACAAATTTGCCTACATTTGTCTAGTCAAGTACCTACTTAACTTTAGTTGTTTTGAAGCAAAAACTGAATAAAATTATACAAATTGCGGGTAAAATAATTGTACCTACGTGCATTTTTGATTTTTCCTGAATTTATGTAGCAGGATTGGAATAGATGACTAGTTTTGAACATTGTTATTTTCATAATTTGAGTTAATTGTTATTAAAATTCATTTTCAAATTTTCAAAGCTCCATTGAAATAAGATTTCAAAAGAAGTTGTTTCAGCACAAAACATAGGTCAAGGCAGAAGCTAGCTGGCAGCTTGGGAATTAATAAATTTATCAGTTTTAAAATTTAGGTTTATTCCAGATCGAATAAAATTCACTCTTTAACATTAGGAATACATGCCGTCGCATTTCGTGTGTGTTATTTGGTGAGATTTGAATCATAATGAGTAACTAATAATTTTATACCATCTCTTCTTTGATATATTTGCATATCATCGATGGGTTTTTGTGTGTGTGTATTGGTATAAGATGTGCTCAAAAAGTTTCGCTATGCCGCCAAGTTGGAAATTAGAGAGTCTGATCTGTGTCAAAGGTGATATTTTTGGAAGACGTGGAAATTATGGCAACGATTAATCTAAAACTTCCTTGTAGAGGTCTGGTAGATATATGTTTGAGCAGAGATTTTCTAGGTGGAATTAAAATATTTTTGCATAATCATTGCCTTGATTTTAGGGCTTGAAAAATTTGTATATAGATTGGATATTATTTCTGATTATTACGATACGAAATGAACTCTACACTATCCCTTCCAGGATGTTATATATTAAAATGCGTCCAATTAATAGTTGTGGTAAAATGCCTTCAAAACTTTAATATACGTATTTAAGTTATAGGTGTGTAAAAAGAAATGTTAGGTGAGTTGGGAAAAGAATTGAGGATGGAGACTTTGTTTTGCTGAAAATAGGGGTGCATAACTTATCCTCAATTTCATTATATATGCTCATTGACTATTTTTCTAAAGACATTTTGTGCTTCGCAATGGTAATCTTTCTTAAGACCAAGACCGGATTAAAGTCCTTAGGGACAAGCACTGAAATACTTTTGTTGCGCCCATATTGAAAATGTTAACAAATATAAACCGTAAAATAAAATTTTGTTTTTCTAAACAAAACTAGCACTTAAAATGGAATATGCTTAATGTTTATATTTTTAAACGTCCAATTTATTTCTTTAATCAAAAATTTTCTCCTACTTTTTATAGTGACAAAATTTTTGATAACTTCCTTAAAACTAATTTTCCGTAAAACATCTGCTTCTATACTTAGTAGAGTGCCTTGTTGCATAATTGTTCTTTTGAGATTTTTTATATACTTAACCTGATAAAATGACCGCTCAGCTGAACAATTGGCTATCGTTAATTATAAGAATATAATGTATCCAATATCAGCACTTGGAAAGGCACTCTCAATATTTTCGGTATTCGTATTAAGCCTTAAACACAATTGCGATGGCCGCAGGCAAACGACCAGAAAAGTTCTCTATCAAAGATTTAAAGGAACAGTGTCTTCTGCGGATGCTCAAATTCCGACGGCTGACGGTCAGAGGCCGACGAACTTGCCAGTGGAATTGATCAATTTCTAATTTGATCTTCGATCGCTCCAGTACTGCCAACAAAATCAAACGAATGAAATTTCTTTCGCATTTATTTTTCTCGTTTTAGGGATGTAGGATACCACCCCAATTTCAGAAATGCAAAAAACATTGATGTTAAGGAAAAATTGTGTGAAGACACAAAATAATTTACAACTTACAAGACGAGTAGTATAGGCAAGTGGACAAAAAAGACTTGAGTTTGGATATTGCGAGGCGCTTAAATATAAATGCGAAAGTTTTGACATTTTGCATTTAAAAATTTAGTTAATTTCTGTATTTTTAGTTGATAACTGCAGACAATATTGAAAAATCTCTGCGATATTTATAAAAAATATCGCCTGCAAGATTACATACAATCGGGAAGCTGCAGAATTTTCTATCTTCACAACTGTCACTCGCCGCCATTCGTGACAATTCGTCGGAAGTCAGCCACTTTGTTTATTGCAATTGTGTTAAATCCTTTAATCGCGGCTTTTCGATTACGTGGTACTAGGATAGCCATAAAGTTGCAGGTATTACAAACGAATCACTGTTGATCATTATAAAATTTAAAGCATGTATATGCGCTTATGTGTCAGTTGAGCTCTAACCAACAAACAATATTATTGTTACAAGAACCAAAGCAAGTATGTTCAATCCAAGAAAAATATTTCCCGTTGAAGGGTAACTGATTTATACATTAAAACATAAAAACAAACTCAGCTAAAATTCTAGTAATATAAAATTGAAAGAGAGAAGTGAAATGGTCATTGTTCATTTAATTAGATAAGAATATTTGTATAATTGATCAAAACGTTTTGAACAATTTACTAGCATAAATAGTTTGGTGGAAGCCAATAAGAAATATAACCCATCATACTTTGGACTCGACCCCGCCACATTCGTTCGCTCAAAAATTAAAATTCCTTCTGGGGAACAATTATTGCCCATTTTGCTCCGACATAATAGGTCTGTCTGGTAACTTTAGAGCAAAATACTTTGCATAAAATCGAGTAAAAACTTTTATGCGGAAGAGGGCATTACACATGAGAAGTTACTAGACACTTCTCGAGTAAATTTTGTTAAGCTTTCCTTGTGTCAAATATTTAACAGCTACGTTTGCTGTCGGAAGCATAAAATTAAACATATGGTAGAAAATAATATAAAAATATAACATATAATTTCAGCAAACTCTAATGACGTATACACGCTGCTTTTTACAAGTTTATTAATTTCAATCGTTTCATATAATATTTTGTGGTTTTTTTTATAAAATTAACAAAACAAATCATAAATAAAACATAATCTTAAAGTATATCCGGTTCGCCAAACGGGTACTAATATACGTAGCTGTCATGGAATTTTTTTTTAAATGACTTAAATTTTTTCAATTTCCATTTCATTGGTGCCGCTTTTCTCTTGATGCCCTGAGCACGTCTTGCTTAGTTTGCGTAATGGTTAATCCGACCCTGCCTAAGACGAAGCCTTGCAGTTCGAATCAATAAGGAACTGATTCGTTCTGGAATAAGTTTCTCTTTTCCCATAAAATAAAGGAGACATATAACCATTTATTTTGACCATCAGACCAAAAAGCTCGAATTGGTAGAGTTATTTACTTCGCATCCAGAGTGTATTAGTTCTTTAGTGACTCGAAATTTTGGCTTTGCGGGAGTTATAGACAAGACCCGCCACATCCGGTAGCATCGACAGCATTTTCACATGAAAATACTTTCCCATAAAACTTAATATATATTCACATAAAAGCTTCCAATTCACTTTTTATTTTGTCATCAGCATAATTACCTTCGCTCACTTGTAACATGAGCACTAAGTCACGTTGAATGTTTCGTGATCAGTTTTCAAGTAATGTGTAAAAATTGTATAGAGGATTCATTCTAAGTTTTATGCTATTCATGTTCGGACGACGTAATAAAGTATAACTTCTTTCATTTGATTGTGTTTTAAATTTTTTTTATTTTTTTTTTTTTTTTGTTAAGTTCTGATTAAACTTAACTGGCGCAGTCGGTAGGATCCAGATAACGATCCTAGTGTTTTAGTGTTTCACGATTTAAAATAAAAATTCGCGAGATAAATAAAACGAAGGTTCATCGTAACAAATCCCGTGAAAATATCAAAGGATTATTGATATAGATTAGTTATCGGTTTAAAAAGGAAAAATTCGCTTTAGTGAGAATTTCGACGGAATATCGGAAAAATTGCGCAAATAGTGAAAAAAAAATAATTTTTCGACGGTTTATCGAAAAACTAATCCTCTAAACCAAAAACGAATCTTGTAAAATAGTGAAAACCAAATTACTCTAAAACAAAATCAAACCTGTGGATCGGTGAGTTTTAACTCCTTGTATCTGGATACTACTAGCGAACCTACGACAACATCTAAGATAATGAACAAACTGGTTTTATTGTCAATGTAAGTCGACCTCAAATCCTCCTCAATTTCCTATAACTTTCCTTAAAATTTAGTACTTTATCCTCATCTTTTTGCATGATTAATAAATTTTCATAATTAATTTTCAAAGAAATTTTAAAATTTTATTAAATCCAAGAATAATATTGATACATATATATATAATATATAAAGAAAGTGATCCAGTAGAAGTGACAAACAAAATTATTGATTGATTTTTAGTACCTTTTGCATGATTAAATTTTATTAAAACCAAGGATAATATTGATACATATACATATATATATTATTTAAAGAAAGTGATCCAATAGAAGCAACAAATAAAACTATTGAGTGATTTTAGTACCATTCTTATTCGTACATGTCTACATGTCTTTTAAGTTCGGATTTAAGGGAAAAGAAATAAAACCAAGAAATAGACGTAACTATAGCAAAAACAGAAATTTAACAGAAAGTGATCTAAACGATAATAACGAAGAAATTGATTTTGATTTTGATTTATCTAAGCAAATTCAAATCGGTCCGAAAGTTTTTCAAGAGGTAGTTAGCGAAAATACGAATCTAGAAAGAATTATTTTTAACGTAAGTGACGGAATTGGTCTTAGTTCAGAAGAAATAAACAAATCAGGAATAAATTTTGAAGTTTCTCAAGAAATAAATAATTTCAACAAAATGAGTCTACCCAACAATAACGAAACCCCCAACAATAACATAATACCTAACGATAACGGAACATTTAACAATAACGTAATACCTAACAATAATGTAACACGTAACAACTTAACTTCGACACCTAACGAAATAACTGTTACTCCGTTGGACATATTCAACAATCTAAGAATACCAGACGTGATAAAAGACCTACCTAAATTTAATGGCAACCCAAGGCTTCTTTTTGATTTTATTAATAACATAGAAGAAATTTTGTCTTTGGTTGCATCAATAGACGGAACACCATACAGTAAGATCATTTTACGGGCAATAAGAAATAAGATTGAGGGCCCTGCAAACGAAGTTCTCGATATGTACGGTACCCCTCTCAAATGGAATGACATAAAAACCAATTTGATTCTCCATTATTCCGATAAACGGAACGAGACATCCCTTGTAAGGGATCTGCATTCTTTACGACAAAATTCAAAATCAATAGAGGAATTCTATAGTCAGATAATTGAAATTTTTTCGACGATAAATAATCATCTGCAAATTCACGAAAGAGGTCCCAATGTCATTAAAGCAAAAAGGGACCTATATTCAGAAATGTGCCTTAGTATATTACTCACAGGGATAAAAGAACCCTTAGGCTCCACCATTAGGGCTATGAAGCCATCAACACTAGCAGAGGCATTTTCATTCTGCATTAAGGAACAGAATGTATTCTACATAAAACCAAATAGCCAATTTTCAAATAATCCTCCTACATACAGGTCGAACCCTCACCAAAGGCCCAGCAAGCCAATAATCACACCACAACAGTCAAATTTCCGTCCTCTTAATAACTTTTACCCACAGAGATCCCAATTTTCAACTCAACAGCCAACCCCTCGTCCGCTAAATTCTTTTGGGCAATTAAATAAGCCCCAGCTTCCATCTCAACAAACGAATTTTATCCCTTTTCAACAAAATAGACCACTGTTCCCCACTAAACAAAACAGGGCGCCATTTTCCACCCAACAATCACTCTTTCGTCCTCAACAAAGTAGATTCCCTCCACCACAACCTATGGACATCGACTCCGGAAACTCCCGTATGAAGGCCAATACAAATAATTTCTTTAGGGTAAACAATCAACAAAATACTGCAAAAAAAGAATTTTATAGTATTTCTGAACAACATCCTTTCGAACCATACCCAGAATACAATGACTACGAGGATTACGAACCCCCTCCATTAGAAAACTCCTACCAACAACTTGATCAATATTATGAAGACGCCAATGAAACAACCAACTTGGAAGAAAACCATGAAATTGATGATTCAAATTTTCCCATAGGTGCCTCGGTAAACAAATCGGATACGTAGATGTGAACAAACACGGCTTCATACTACCCTATATAAATATTTCTTCGCCTTTCGGTAGATCATTAAAGTTCCTTATTGACACTGGAGCTTCCTCTTCATTCATTAACCCAGAATATATTCATAAAAACGACATAAAAATAATAAACCCAATCTTTATTACAACATGTTTACATACGCATACATTAGACAAGGAAGTAATATTACCAAATTTCGTAGAGTTTAACGATCCGAAACAAATCAGATTTCTGGTATTTAAATTCCATGGGTACTTCGACGGCTTCTTAGGACTAGACGCTCTTTCCATACTCAGAGCCAAAGTCGACCTGGAAAATAAAATGCTTATAACTAAAAACTCAAAATTACCCCTCCACTTTAAACCCAATTTTACATCAGATAAATACATGGTACCTAGCAATTCAAAATTTGTTGCTAAATTACCAGTAGATACCCAGAACGGAGATATATACTTACGGAAGACAGAAATTAATCCAAATTTGGTAGTCCCAGAAGGAATATACAAAGCCCAAAATTGGTATAGCAATGTCGAAATAATCAACAAGTCCCACTGTGATGAAATTTTATTCCTCGACCAACCTCTGAAAACCGAACCATATATTAGTCAAAATTTCTGCGAATTAAATAACTTCAACATTCATTGCAATAACCCAAAAACTACAAACTCTTGTGATATTACAAATCTCATAAGAATATCACACCTCAATAACGAAGAAAAAGAAACTATTCTAAACCTGTGCAAAGAATACGAAGACATTTTCCTAAAAGAAGGACAAGATCTAAGTTTTACAAATGTTATAAAGCACCGCATAAAAACTTCCGACGATATACCCATTTATTCCAAATCATACAGATACTCCTATATACATAAAGCCGAAGTTCAATCACAAATACACAATCTATTAGACCAGCGTATAATAAGACCCAGCCAGTCACCCTGGAGTTCCCCAATATGGATTGTCCCAAAAAAATTGGACGCCAGTGGGAAACAAAAGTGGCGTCTCGTGATTGATTACCGAAAGCTCAACGAAAAAACAATAAGCGACAAGTACCCAATACCGAATATCAACGAAATCCTTGATAAACTCGGTAAATGTCTGTATTTTTCCACTCTCGACTTAGCGAGTGGTTTTCATCAAATCGAGATGGACCGTCGCGATATAGAAAAAACTGCATTCAGTGTCGAAGGCGGACACTATGAGTACGTCCGAATGCCTTTCGGTCTGAAAAACGCCCCATCCACTTTTCAAAGGGTAATGGACAACGTTTTAAAAGATATCCAGGGCAAGATTTGTCTCGTCTACCTTGACGATATCATAGTTTTCTCGACATCTTTACAAGAACATAAAGAAAATCTGAAAAAGGTATTTGAGAAACTACGGGAAGCAAACCTCAAAGTACAGATAGACAAATCTGAATTCCTTCAGAAAGAGGTTACCTTCTTAGGGCATATCGTGACAAATGACGGAGTAAAACCAAATCCCGAAAAGGTTAAGGTTATCAAGGAATATCCGATTCCTAAAACACAAAAGGAAATAAAAGCATTCCTAGGGCATCCCAGCAGCCGAAAGTTTAACAAAGACTTCGCACGAATAACGAAACCCTTGACAGAATGTCTCAAAAAGAATAGGAAAGTCGATCTGAACGAAATTTACATAAAAACGTTCAAATTGTGTAAAGACATACTGAGCAACGAACCAATGCTCCAATACCCAGATTTCTCCCAACCATTCGTATTAACCACCGACGCGAGTAACTTCGCTATTGGTGCCATATTATCCCAAGGTCCCATTGGCGCAGATAGACCTATTTGCTATGCTAATAGAACCTTGACTGATTCGGAAATTAACTATTCAACCTAGGAAAAGGAGCTCTTAGCGATAGTATGGGCAACAAAGTATTTCCGTCCCTACTTATTCGGTCGTAAATTTCAGATCGTAACAGATCACAAACCCCTCCTTTGGCTAATAAGCCTCAAAGATCCTAATTCCAGACTCATTCGTTGGCGTCTCAAACTAGAAGAATTCGAATACGAAGTGGTTCACAAGAAAGGAAAACTAAATTCAAATGCAGATGCCCTAAGTCGAATCAAACCACCTGAAAAAAATAATCCAAACAACATAGAAATAAATGTAAACGAACAGTGTTCAATGAATGTTGGAGAAAAGGATATAAGCTCAACCTGTGCTACAATACATTCGGCAGCTGAAAACCTAAACGATCATATCTACATATCGGAACGACCTTTAAACGAATTTAACCTCCAACTTATTTTCGAAAAGTCCGATAAATCTCCTTCCACATCAGTTGAAACTTTGTTCAAGAACAAACAACGTCGCATCATTCGAATGCAAAACTTTTCCGAAGAAAATACCACAGAATTACTAAAAAAATATTTAGCACCAAATAAGACCACTGCTATATTTACGGATGACCAGATATTCAGGATAGTACAATCAGTCTATTCCAAATTCTTTTCAAGAAACAAAATTTTCAAACTAATCCGTTGCACAGAATTATTGATAGACATTAAAGAAAGCGACGAACAAGATGAAATCATTCGAAATTACCACTTAAAAAGCAACCACCGAGGAATCAACGAAACCTTTCTTCATCTGAAAAGAACACATTACTTCCCCTATATGAAAAATAAAATTACACAAACAATAAACAATTGCGAAAAATGTCAAACCTTAAAGTATGATAGGAATCCACCAAGATTAACATTCGAAAAACCCGAAACCCCATCGAAACCTTTAGATATCCTCCACATAGACGTATACTCAATAAACGGTAAACAAATGCTGACAATAATCGATAAATTTTCAAAATTTGCCGCCGCTTTCACCCTAAGTGCCCGAAATAGTCTAATTATAATAAAAGCAATCCGACACTTTATGAACCTCCACGGCATCCCAAAATCCATAGTTGCAGACCAGGGAGCAGAATTGACTTCCAATATATTCAAAGACTTTTGCAGACAATACGACATCCAATTACACATAACCTCATTCCAACAAAGTAGTAGCAATTCCCCAGTCGAACGGCTACATTCAACCCTAACAGAAATATACAGAATTATTTATGAAAAACAGAAAGACAAAGACCACGAAGACATTTTGAACGAAACAATTATTACTTACAATAACTCCATTCATTCGACAACTAACCTAACCCCATACGAACTCTTTTTCGGCAAAACTTATAAATTCTTAAACAATGTCAAATTCAATAACGAACACGAGTACCTACAAAAACTAAACGAATTCCAAGCCAATCTATATCCATCCGTGAAAGAGAAAATACAGGACCTGACGAACCACCACGGGGTACTCCCAATGGAACTAGGACCAGCTAGGGTAATACAAACTCACAAAAAACTCATACACATAATCCAACTGACGGACTACAAGACCAACATTGACAAAATCAAAGACTCTATAGATTTAACTGTAAACCACGACAAATTCAAGGACATTGTTGAAACTACCAACTTAAAATTCAAAGAGCTAAAAAGAAAGTTGCAGACTCTGTTACCAACAAAGAGAAACAAAAGGGGCGCAATTAATATCTTAGGTTCAGTAATAAAAGCCATTTCCGGAAATATGGACCATGAAGACGCCGTAAACATAAATGAAGAAATCCAAAAACTTTCTCTAAACCAACATGATCTTGAAATAGGATTAAACAATCAAATTCGAATTAATGACCAAATGATTGAAAGATTCCGAAATGTTACTGATCACATCAATAAACAACAAGAATCCATAGAGGCATTTTTAAACAACTACAATAAAGCGATAAATAATCAAATCAATATGGAAAACCAAAATTTTAAGTATTCACAATACATAAACAAAATCAATTTCAACATCGACTTACTCAATACTCATCTAACAAATATAGCAGAATCAATAGTACTAGCTAGATTGAATATAATTTCGAAACAAATTCTCAATCCAAACGAATTAGATGAAATCTATGAAATTTTACAAAAGCAAAATGTAAAGCTACACTCAGATGAGCAAATTTACGAATTTCTTGGTTTACAAGCTTACTATAACGACACTAATATTATATTTAACATCCAAATACCAATTTTTTCAAACAAAACCTACTCCTTTTTCCACCTGATACCCTTACCTGTAAACAAAACCCTATCCATAACTACCAAACCCTACGCAACCTACAATGAGGTCGACACACAGTACTTCGATGACAGGTGCTCACTGATTGAAGGAGTTTACTATTGCAAGAGTTCATCAATTACCCCAGAGGCTAGAGAACAAGGATGCATCCCCAACATAATCAAACACACCCCAGCCAACTGCACATTTTTGAACGGGATCGAGATCAGCACGGTTTTCAACCTGAACCCAATTACGTTCTATGCATCAACATTCCAGCAACAAATCTACAGTCAACATGCAACACCCCTTTGAAGGAAGTAAACGGAACAGCACTAATCCATTTTGAGAACTGCAGCATCGAGATCAATGGAATAACATATGACAGCAAAACAAACGTTTATTGGGAAGCAGTAATCATACACCCAACATTATTCAGCAAGATAAATTCCTCGCAAACGATAGATGATCTAAACCTGGAAAAACTGAAACTCTACCACTTCAGAAACTTAGAAGCAATCAAACTCCTGGAAGTCAAAACAACACACCGAGATTACTATACCTTTGGAATCACGACCATAGTCTGTATCGCAGCAGGAATATTTATCATCATCTACCAACAAAGTTATCTTAGGAAAAACTTGGAAAATCACCAAACCATCATATTAGAAGAACCCACACCTAGGATAACAATACCTCCACCAATACAGGAAACCCACCGAGTCCAGCACCTCTGGCCATCGCTTCATCCAAGGGGGGAAGAGTTATGGACAAGACCCGCCACATCCGGTAGCATCGACAGCATTTTCACATGAAAATACTTTCCCATAAAACTTAATATATATTCACATAAAAGCTTCCAATTCACTTTTTATTTTGTCATCAGCATAATTACCTTCGCTCACTTGTAACATGAGCACTAAGTCACGTTGAATGTTTCGTGATCAGTTTTCAAGTAATGTGTAAAAATTGTATACAGGATTCATTCTAAGTTTTATGCTATTCATGTTCGGACGACGTAATAAAGTATAATTTCTTTCATTTGATTGTGTTTTAAATTTTTTTTATTTTTTTTGTTAAGTTCTGATTAAACTTAACTCGGGCTCCCTTTCTTACATTTTCCTGTTCGTATGATTCGCTGCTTTGTTCACTTATTCTACTTGGGAATGTCTCTTTTACGCTGCGGTTATCTGCAAAGGGCTGTCTTCCCAGTATAGGCTATACATGTCGTATACTTTGGCTACATTGGTATTTGGTTACTATCTCTCTCCAAAAGGTAGATTCATATATTATTCTAATGTCCTTTTGATCTGAATGTATTCGTCCAGTTGTTACTTGGGAAGCTTGGGACGCATCTACAACTTCTTGAAAAGTGTGCTACGTTCTGATTATGGCAGACAATTATTGGGGACCTTACGAATAAGAGAAAAGTTGCACAATGTACTTTCCTAAACATTTACATTGCCTTATATAATTATTCATACACCTATTGTCACTTCTAAAACTTGATAAACATGCTTTTAATATTCGCCAATAGCAATTATTTATTGAATAAAATTGTACAATCCGATGATAAAGCAAATATTACAACGAACAAGCGTGAGCAGATTTCCTGCACATTTTCCATATCGCACGTACTACATACCAACCAAACTCATCAAATGCTTTCCTTTTCCATTATATCTTGCTGAGAAAGTGAATAGTCAGCATTATTGTCACATACTTTATTGAAAAAGGACGATGAGAGAGAAGAAAAAAAATCTGCTGACTCTTATCAAGTAACGCCTGAAAAATATATTTCCTGACCAAAAATTGAATTCCGAAAAACACTTCTCAGGTCAGGTGTCGGAAATTAGTTAATAAATCGTCCGTACACAAACATTTTCCACTTGAAACACTAATGGGCGTTAAATCTCGTTCCCATGACATTTTCTTGGAATGAGTACAATTCGAAATAATACAAAAAGAAAAAAAAAGAAAAGTTGGCAATTTTCATAAACTCCCAGAGTAAAATACTTCGTTTTCCCCGGGCTACGGCACGTCCTCTAATTGGAAAACACAGTTCTTCTCCCACCTCTTGATATTTTTCTCATATTACCTTCCATGCACCATAAAGTCATAAAATTTGAAAAGTTACAAAATTCAAGTTGTTGGGGATACTTTTCTCCTCTGAATGCTGTCCTTGCTTCCAATTGAAACTTTAACGTTTTTCTGTTAACGCATAATTGAAAAAATTAGTCATTAAAATCTTTTATTGAATTTATATTGTGTGTATGTGTGATTGTATGTGTTGGTGAAAGAAAACTTTCATTGAAATCAAAATCTTTGTGTCTTTTGGAGTGCAATCTTGTGCATTTTGAATTAGAAACTAACCTAGAAACTTGAACGACTTTTGTATCAGGAAGTGTTGGAAAAATTTTAATTTATGCTGTCATCTAATTCTTTATTGAATGAATGATAAGTAATGTGCTGGAGAGCTTTCCCAAGTAACAATGTGAGTATCAATTTGGTTGTTGCAAACTAAACTCGAACTGCGATAATCTTGTAACTATAATGAGTTTTTTTGCGAAATGATTGTCAATTCTTAGTTGTCTTTTCAAACCAATATCAGGCGTTAAAAATGTTTGGGAACCATTTATATCTGTCTTTCAACCATTTAGTTTTTGCAACCATCTGATGCGCGTAAAGATTCTATTTTCATAACCAAATAAGAACTATATTACATTTGGAATTGTGACAGTTTGTGCAAACTTATGTCTCCTCAATAATATCCGAATTTTCAAGCATGCTATAACATTGACTAGTCTGGTGACAAATCAGCACAACGATGAAAGATAAAACTAATACGGACGAAATAACTAACAGTAATTACAACTCGATGAGCATAAATATAATAATGGGGTTTGGTAGATCTAGTTTATTAGTAATTCTGAACTCTTAAGTGTGAAATACAATTCCACCGTTTTGATCCGATTCGTGCAATGTAAAATTTGCTTATATGAGACATACGTGCGATTGCATACATTACACTAAAATGAATCGAATCGAAACGGAGAAGTTGAGCAAAATTCAACTTTTACGGTTGAAATAACCTAGAAAAATCGTCTGTAAAGATTTGTTTATACTCAAAGATATATGAAATTAATTTTTTTTTTTTTTTTTTGAGGAAATAAAAAAAGGACATACATTATACGACAAAAAAGAATGTTTTCCTGGATGGATGTAAAGCGGAAAGACAAAATCTGGTAAAATTTTAAAGTTACAATCGCATTGAGCTTTATAGAATTTTAGCAATAACTACGAAATTTTTTCAGATTACTTCCAGAGAAGCATTAGCTTGGAAGCATATCAGTAAACCTAATATAATTTTTCTTTTTCCAAAGCTCTTGGAATTTTACTCCTAGACTACTCTGTAATAGTAAATAAAGACACAGGTCGAGAAAGCTTGACGTAACAATGTACGAAATGTTTTTTATTTTTTTCAACATTTCCATATATCCACTGACATACATATTTATAAATGGACTGCTTGATCTCCTGTTTCATGTGGCACCAGTTTTGATTTCAGAAAGTATGATCTCACTGTCAATGCTATCAATTGTCGTAAACTGCCGCTATATTTAAATTATTTGGGAATTTACGTATATGCATGTCAGTGGGATTTACCGAATTTACCATAAAAGTATTTGGGACTATTTGTATCGTTCAATTTTAATTATGAGTCGAAGGAAGTGTTTTTTACAAGGATTTTTACAAGCAATTTTTCGTTCCTAATCATTAGAAGTTCAGTGGGAATGTATGCTCTCACGGAAAGGGACAGGAATATGAAAGTGGTGCCATTTGCTTTCATGCATTTTTGGTTCAACAAGCAGTCTATTTATATACATGTCAGTGCATATATCCAATAGAACTTGTTCTAATAATAAATCTAAGTATACCTTTGTACCTGGTCTAATTTGCATCGCAGAGTTATACTCTTAAAAATTATCAACACGCCTTTACTACTTTCCTTCTCCGCTCCCCTCATAACAAGATTGCAATATAAATGTAATCCTTTAAAAATAATATTGCAATTATTTGTTTCGATTGTTTCTCAATGGGCCAATTCATGGTAGCCGAGTTATTAGTGGAATCGACTGTCTTCCATAGATGGAATATGAGACTTCTGACTGAGGTAGACAACCATACTCCTGGAGGCCAGATACGTTGCCTTGAAGGGGCTGTTCACCACGAGAGCAGGAGAGAAATTGAAGCCTCGTGGAGGTGAGGCACAACTCGATGTGTCTTGATACCATGGTATTAGGCGATCAAACGTCCGGTGAATAATCAGATTAAATGGTCAGCACTTGTATCAGAAATGTACAGAAGTCCCTGTTTACCTGATATGAGACTGGGTTTGTTGAATAAGCTGTATATCATACCCATACTATACCTATGATATCCTGGGTGACTGTTTGGATCGAGCCCAAGTTCTCTTGAAGCCTAAGCACCAGTTCAGCATGCCGAATGATTTTTGTTTGCAAAGCCAGACTGACCCTATGACAAGCAGGATGGAAGCCCAGATCCCGTCGAATCGATGTACGCTTGAGGTTCGTGACCTAAGGAGTTGGGGCACGGATGTAGGTTGGTTGCAAGCTGACAGGCGAAGGTTAGCCAAGTCGACGAAAACAGCAACAACAGTAGAGGTGCTGGACTGCGGAAGTTGGCCTGTCGAAAGGTTTAGTAGTTGTGATAGCAGTCGTTTCTGTAGTAGAGATCTATGTTACGACATGGAGGCAACCAAATACATGAACTCTGAAAACGAGTTTGTATGTTTTGGATAAGAAAAGCATAAATTGTTCGGTCTTCATTTTCTTTCAATCTTTTAATTAATAGAGGAGTTTTCATTCTAGTTAGAGGTTTGACCTTTTGATACTTGATTTTTTACAACAAACAATAAAAAATTTACAGTTACGACTATCTGTGTTGCAGGTTAACAAGATAATTATTAATTTAGTTGTTTTTGTTCTCAGTATATTAATATGCCTACTTACATAAACTTTTCCAATTTACAAAGTGACTTTCGAATTTGACAAGCCGTTTACGAAGTGCAGATGGTTCTGTCAAGCCGGCACAGAATCAATCTGGGAAAATATTTCAAAATTCAATTGAGTTCTGGAAATCATGTTCAACACCTCTGTAACAACTTCCTTTTACTTCAACTTCAATCGAAACAAATAACATCGTGCTCGTCACAATTCTGCTCAGCTCTAATGTGACTTCCTCCTAAAAGAGACGTTACCAAAGATGGTTCATATCAAGTTTATTTTAAATTAATGTTGACTTTATATTTCATTGAAATAGTACAAGATATACAAAAAAAAACAAACAAAAATCGTTAGATGTTTCTTCCATTCAACCCCAAAACGATTGAATTTATGTAAAACTTCTCACTCCATTTAAAAGAGAAATCTTCACTTCCGAAATTTTAATAGTCAATTTTCTGCTTATGTCTAAACTGGGGATTGAAAGTAACATCCACGCAATGTATGTACATATTTTTACATACATAGCAGAGCAAGAGTTTAAATTGATTCCAATTGTTTGCTATGCATCACAATAAATCCAAATGTGACAATATCGACTTAAAAATAAAAAAAATGAAAATAAAAAGACAAGTAAAATATTTATTCGATGTGTGCAATATAGTATCTAGTAAATACTTCGCTGTACTTGTTTTTATTGGTATAGTTATAAGCCAAGCCCCCTTAGAAGTCGTTTAGTAATAAATTACACGGAATTTTCTTAATTCAACAAGAACTCCAATATAAAAAGTGGCAGCTCTTAGATTAGTTGTTATTTGGAAGATTGTCTATTATGAAACACTTCACAGGTATTTAATTTAGATTTATTAAATTTTTATATATTTTAAGTATGTTTGTTCCCTATTTTTTTCTTTGTGTGCTTTTATTTATTATTTTCTTTAATATAGACTTCAAAACATTTTTATTTAATTCCTAACGCAAAACAGAAACATCAACCAACTGACAACTTGGGCTATAGCTGGCTATAGCCAGAATGAGGTAGTTCAGTTGTTGGCTATAGCCAATTTTAAGCCAAAAATAAGAGCTATAAATGACGAAAAATCATATCTGTATATGCTAGCTCAATTGCCAGAATTTATTGTTCAACCTTTGGCTGGGGGGGGGGGGGGGGGGGAAGTAGTCTGTGAAGCGCAATGCTGAACAAGGTGAAAGCTGTATAAGAGGAAAGAATGCATACTTGATAGATGAAATTTGTTGGTTTATTGTGGTGTTTTTGGTGTTTTGTTGATCACTTTGGCATCTCCCAAGAGAGTGCGTACAGTAGTGTGGTATAGTTAGTTCAATGCTATGGGCGCGAATTGGCACTTCTCATGGCGAGGTAAATTTATCTTAGTGAAATTGAAATTGGGATTTTTGGCTGTGTGGGTACTGTAGTAGATGCTAGGCAGATGGCCCGCGATGCAATCGAAGTTATGTACTCATGTAAGTCAGAATAATAAAATCTCAGACATAGTGGTGCGAGGAGTGAGAGAGAGTATGAATAAGTTGATAGAAAACGGAAATCAGGTATGTATGTTAGTAGTGCTTATATGGTTAGTATGCATGGTCAGCTATAAGATCCAAATGGTGAATCTCCAAGCCTCTCCAGACTGAATTGGGCACATCTTAATCTTCACGTGGTCCCCCTGACAGCGCCCATAAGGATTGTATTACCTGTATAGGCCAAGTACAATTCTTTTAGACAATCCCTGCATGATAGGCGTGCCGTAAGATTAAGCCAACTTGGCAGGAGCTCACGTAAAACCATAAGACATTTCTGTTCAACCTTTGGCTGTAGCCGGCTACAGCCAAATTGGTTAGTGCTCTGGAGGTGAAGCAAAAGTAGCTTGACGTTTGTTTGTTTAGTTTTTGGTGTCAAGTAACCCAATGAATGTTTCGAAAATAATGTGCCATTATTAACAGACAAGGACGGTAGTGTTGAACATTTGCGCTGTGATTAAATTATTTATTAATATAGGTTTCACTTATTTTCTAAGGAATCAAGTCATTCTTTTATTATAGTTGCTATTGCAATTAATTTACTTTTATTACTCGATATAACTCTTACAATGAAATTGAAACAATTTATGGAATGACGCAAGTTTAAAATTTACTCACACAAATAATAGCCCTAGCTATAGCCATTCTGGCTATAACCACCTATAGCCGGCTCTAGCCAAAAGTTGAGCATAGCATAGCTATTAATTTTTACAATTATTTTCTCTTTTGTTACTTACGTCATAGGCCTCCTATTTTCACCTTTCGCAAATCGCCAAGTGCTTCATTGATTTTCACATTCAACCCTACAAATTCCTTAAGGACTCACCAGGTACAACGTCGCCTTATATACCAACACAGTGCTCCACCACCAGCAAAACCTTTGGGTTTTAGCAATATTTAGCGGGCAGCTTTGTGATTCGTCCTGCCCGAGTAATTTGTTGTTGTATAACGGTATTTACGGGAAGAACCTTCTCCTTCGGAATGTTGCAAGTAATATTGCAGCTGACGACATGGCGTCTGAGTCTGTTTGGTCTTGTATACTTCAGGACCACGCGACGGCTGGGTGACCTGTGTTTAATCTGGTGGAACGGTGTTTGAGGGCAATGTGACTCCAGTCACTGGGTGAGAGCACTCCGCTGCTTTTAACGGCCCAATTGTATAGGCCTAAAGGAATTATTCGTGCTAGTAAAAAGTTTTCAGGCGTTGGCTGAGAGCGCTTCGATGTTGGCTTCAAAGGTGTTTGTCTGTAGGAACTATCCGGGTAGTAATTTTGGTCAGCGATATTGTTGTTACATATTGTTTGCTGATCGACTAGACCAAAATAAGGTTTAAGGTGAGTTACAGAAGTGTTAACCTCGCGTTTGTTTATTTTAAGTGTGAAGAAATTGCTATACCGTCTAATGACTTTGCATGGGCCCTCAAAAGTAGCTTGTAATTGACTTCGCACTAAGTCTGTCATTACGAAAACGTGAGAATACTTGTCAATCTCTTTCAATTTGAAGAGAGATTGTTTAGAGTAGTTTGAAGCTGGAATCGGCCTAAAGTCTGGGCTGGCTTTTTCTGAGTCTTTATGAAAGGGGAAAGTTAAGGGCTTATGGTCCGTGAAAAGGGCGGAACAACGGCTTTCCAGGATAAAGCCGAAGTACTTGATGCCTTTGTAAGCTACCAATAGTTCGCTATCGTAAGTGCTGTACTTATATTTCGCAGTATTAAGCTTAACCGACTAAAAGCCTAAAAGGAAAGCAGCGCAGATGGACGTATCCGACGCGTTGACAAGCAATGATAGGTCTGCGAAAGTACTGTAAACAAAGACGTTTTTCATCTAGGTAAATACAAGATTTCGTTATATTATTTTCACTTAGCCCAATTAATATTTCAGGTCACCATATATGTATAGAACTTAATTACTAAGTCCGTCAAGCCTGCCAAAAACGAGAGTAGATAGTGCCTAATTCTGTGATGCCTTAATAATACGCGCATAGCGAGAAAGTATTTTGTAAATACTAACCGTATCAAACACTTACCTATACTGCTTCCAAGATACGTATAAGCTATATCGCGATCCCTTAGAGCGATTGGAGTAGACTACGTATTTAACAAGATACATCGAAGCCCTCACCTGGAAGATAGTGGTGCGCATCTCTAGTGAATACGAAAACTCAATGTGAGACTTTTAAATAATAAAATATGTGCTCTGGTTACGTTATCTTTGAAGAAAGAAATTCCCCAAAAATCCATAGATCCAATGATGCAGGCCTGATAAATCTCACCCCGCAAACTAAACAATATAATGATCTGTGACCGGACTAAATCTATCTGATTTTCAACGTCACCTTGCGTGCATTCCTACAAATATCAGTTACAGTCTTCGACTAAAATATCATTTTCGAGAGTGGATAAATTAAGTGAAACTTAACTTTTGGTGTGTTCTAAATTTTAACCTGTTTGGTCGTTGGCATGGCACTAATATCCAATTTTACATCAAGTGAACCACTTGCAGTTAAATACCCCAGCTGCAACTACATTATGTTTTGTGAAGATATGCTAGTAGTTGGCAGTCAGCTTTAAATTCATGTACATTTGCCTTCATAACATCGAGTATTAAGTAGACACAAAGATGCTTTCCGTGACAGATTACTGCAGAGTATAACAAAAAATCCTGGGATCGTAAATTAATCGATGTTTCATAGCTAATTGTAGAATACTATTTCTTCGTCGGATTAACCATCAGTTCATCACTAGAAAATAATTCAACGATCTTCAAGACAAAATAAAACTAAAATTAGTCTTACAAGACGTGATTATTAGCAGTATAAGATCATCCGCATATGCTTCACATTCGAATTTCTTGGCTGTGCGATATATGAATGAACCAGTATGCACTAGAGTACATATCTAGGAAAATACATACCTTAACGCTAGACTTTTATTATCATCACTCTGATTAAGTAGTGTTTATCAAATTTGACAGTTGAAATTCTTCGTCCCAATTGTTCAATTGTCTGAACAGTTATGCTCTTAACTTCGTGCAGACTGCCTTACATATGAAAATCGGGGTGGCTCTGTACAAAAGTCTTCATTATCCAGGAATAACCCAAGATTGAATATCACTCGATTGGTACCCTATTTCAATGACCGCAAGCAATGCATGTTGATTATTCCATCATATGTTCGTTCTGCGAAGATTTCAAAGCAAAACCTTCAAAAATGATGCCAATCTTCTCCGATCCGTCCAATGTTTCAAAAGCTACTCTGCTAGAAAATTCCATCCCTTCAGTCTAGAGATGCAAAATACGATAAAATGAAAAATTTACTGCAGTCTTCTTCGGCTAATAACATCGCTGCACTGATTAAAAAGTATCAGCTCCGTTGGAGTTATTAAATCCAAGAGTGCTTTTTGATCAAGAGTCGCATCATATTGACCTAAGATACCAAATCGATTAAGCCTCGAAAGATCCACCGCTTGTTAGAGTTTTCTACTGGCAGGTATTTATGGGCTAAACGAGCATCTTCACTTATTATATTTCCTAACTAAAAGAATCTCTTAACCAGAAAGGTTTGGAGCGGGGGGGGGGGGGGTAGAACAGTTTGGCCTAACTATGATACCTATCATATTTGGGACTTTTATTTTGGACCGCCATAACTTCGTAGAGGAATAGAGTATGGGGCTAATACAACTGGGTGTTAACGGCGACCGTACACCCTGTACTTTTAAATATAGAGTATGGGGCTAATACAACTAGTTGTTAACGGCGACCGTACACCCTGTACTTTTCAATATAATGAATGTTGTGTAATAAAGAAAGAACAGCAAATTTTGTTAATCACTCTTTAACTCCGAAATGGTTGAGATACCTCCCCCCCCTTTCCAGTCAATTGTTTGATTGACAAGGGGAGTATACTGTCACCTCCTGGCCGTATGAATCTTCATGGCGGAAACACACTGAACAGAATCGTATTCGGTTCCAACATTCCGTAAAAAAAGTCACCAAGTCTCCATATGAGCGTCTAGAGTGGAACGACTAGTTTCTAGATACTTCATTAATTTGGACATATAATGATAGCTAAAAAAACTTTCGAATAATCGATTGCAGTTGGTTGATAATTTTAGGGATCGTTACCCTCTACTTGCTATTTCTGGGCGGAACGCGGTTTAGTTATCGTATGTCTAATAAGAAAAGCAGAAAAGCTTGCACATAGGTGTGGCCAAGAACGATATACAGATCATGATAAACAGGAGATGAAAAACCATCAAAACTTGTACCTTTGGAAACGTTTAACCCTTTAGGGACCTTTTAAGCACATCTCTCGTACGGATGCGTATTGGCTCATATAAACATCCACATGAAAGATGCTAAGTCGGTGGAAGGCCAGAATTAGAAGCAGATATAGCCGCCAAATTATTAGCTTTATCCAGAGAGTCAATAATCAGTTCAGCATTGTTCAGTAGTGAATGTATGGAGGAACTGGTGGAGTTGTTCCTGATGATTTTAACGGAAGACTAGAAACCTTTACTGTCTCTGGTCAAAAACAAAACTTTCTCTATGTATAATGGACCTACAGGTGTTTCGTGCAGTCTTTTAGACATGTTTTAGTTTTGGTAAGAAAGTCATTGATAATCGCGAAAGGCAGGCTCTTTAGGTGTTTATAGCTTGGTTGCACATATCATTAAACTGAGCGCAATTTTGATATTATTTAGATCTCCTGTATGATTTCGGGATATATACATGCCTGCTAAGACTTAGTATGCCCTAATGACATTTCGCAAAACAAAATAGATAAACCAATCAATCTTCCTGAGATACCGATTTAGACTTCCCTAATCTGTATTTTTATATCACCCAGAGAAGCCTACTTTTAAATGGAGAAGTAGGGTTGCGCAAGTTTTTGGTGGTAAATTGAGTCATAATTAAACAGTGGGCTGAATTACCAAGTGGGAAACAGACGGACTTTGAAAATTTTTCAAGTTAAGCTGATAGAAAAAAATCTGTATCTGCAGCTTTATTAGGAACTCGCGTTGATGCAACAACTAGTTGTTGCAAATTAAAAATTCACAGGAGAGATTCAACGAATCAGGTTGGAGGGTTTGTCAGCGAGTATGTTGTTGTCTAGTTAGCAGACTTCCACACAGAACTCCCAATTTTCCTTGAATTCATAAACAACATGTTTTATTTTGATATTCATATTCCAGATAGTATCAATCTGTAGCGCCTGCTCGTATATTACAATTTTAAATTTTTCGAATTGTTTTCAAAGTTAACAGGAAGTTATAGTCCTACCATAATCTCATGTTTTTAGCTGAATAGAATAGAGCTTAATTTTTAAATTGCATGTCAACAACTGTTGCTGTGTATTTAATTTTTTATAAGTATCAACTAGAGGATGATATTACTTGAATCTACTCCGCAATTTATAGTCATGTGTACCTAAATAAACAATTTTCTTAACTTCATTCAATAAATCTAATTTTTGAAAATTTGAACTATTTGAGCAAAAACAATAAAAAAATAAAGAGAAAGAAACAAAAACACTTCATCTGCTGCTTCTTCCAGAATTTCATGCATAAAACGCGAGGAAGGTATATCCAACAAAAGGATCATTTCTCTTCCTACAGGGTTTAAGTAAAAGAAATGGTCCTCATTTATTTTTTACCTTTTGCAAAAATAGAAAAAAATCGTGTTCGCTCGTGGGAAGTCTTATGTACTCGTATAATGAGAAGAGAGAAATAAGCCTATCAGTTCTAAGGAAGATAGAAATTAATATCATCTTTTCGTCCTTCAATAATCATCCGAGATTTTTCTTGTTACCAAAAGAAATTTAGCTGCTTATTCTATGACAACACTCATTCTCTCTATCTCGACCTGTTTAGCATCCCCCTGTCGAGAATATCTTTGAGGAAATTATTATTGTTGTTGTTTCTATGACGATGTTAATGCAGTTTAATGAAATGGCAGTCATTAAGTATAACTTTCATATAAATATATTTTTTGAAACCTGTAGGTACTAAAAATATTTACTTCGGAAAACATCAGAAGTGGCAATAGCATAAATTGAAAACAGAAAAATTCCAGTTGAGTTCTTATAAATTTAGTCAAGTTCTATTCCGAAAGTACTTCAAGAAGGAAATAACAACTTTGACTTTTTTCTTTTGAAATATAACTTCAAAACCAACTAACAAGTAGCAACTTAGTTAACATTTAATTCGATTTAGTCTCTATATGGATGGTTTTATATATAAGTTAGTAGTTATTATAATGTATGTATGCCTTTGACTTCACGACGCGACGACATAAAAGTTTCCACAAAGTCTGGGTGGTTTAGATAGTTCTTGGTTTTCAAAAGTAAATTAACATCAATGGCCCTGGAGGAAGTTTAGCTTTCTGTAACTTGTCCCTTACCATTTGAAAGTAAAGATATTATCTTTCGACAAGATTTTATATTAGACTAGTTGAAGAGAAGAAAAGTATGAACATTTTCACATTTTAGTATGCCTTAGAAATGCTTAGGTATATGAGGGAATTTTTATTGTTATTATGTTTTTCTAAGAATTTCTTCTTAAAATAACGATTTATACCTAAGTAATGTGCTTTCAAAAGTGGTTAATTTTAACAAAATACTCGTTCTTTTGATCAGAATTTGCTTTGTGCGCTACAGGCGTAAATTTTATCTGATTTCATAAGGAATTGAGTGAATGGGTACTACATACAAGAATTTATGACTATCTCACCTGATTTAGTAGGACAAGAAAAAATTAAGTAGAAGTCTGAAATTAATTATTGCTATTATTATGTTGATAATAATAGTCTACTTTCGTCATGCCAATCAGGTTTCCGTTCACATTAGAGCTGTGAGACTGCAGTACTGAAAGTATCCACTGATGATGAGGCTGTAGGACTTCTGTACTCTTCGGCAATGTTGAGCAAAATCTTCTGTGGTGTTCAAAGTAACTCGAGATTAAAATTTTAGTTCATTTGAAATAGCATTAGCCAGAAAATATGTTCATGACCGGTTTCAGTAGGTCAGAGCTGGTCCAAGGATTTCGGATTTGCTTCCCATTCTGTACGTGGTGTTTCCGAAGGTTCAGTTCTCGGCCTGTTGCTGTTAAGTCTCTATATCAACGAACTTTCTAAAGTAGTATATTATGATACTGTCTCCATATATGTAGACAAGGTACAATTGCAGCCAAGTAGACCTGTGGGACTTGTAGAGGATTGCATTGACCATATCAATCGCAATCTCACCAGAATCACTAGATATTCATCACGAAATAGATTGCTGCTAAACTCTGTAAATTCGAAATCTATCGCCTTACATATCTCTAGTTTTAAATGGTATTGTAAGTTTGGGTATTGTTATGAGGCAATTCAGAAGCTGGTACGATAATGTTTGCTCGATTATTCGTAAATTTATATTGGGATGCGAAAACTGTGGTTCTCCCAAAACTTTTTTACAAACATTAAAACGCAGCTTTAAATTATCGATAAGTTCCTGAATGAAACGAGTAGTGCCAAGAATGCTGTTTTTCCGGCCCTGGTTGGTCTCCTATCTACGATGATAGTTTCATATGCTAGTATACAAGATAAATCTTTCCCCTAGATAATAGATGTTTCTTGTTTCCAAGTTATTCAGGGGAAGAGGTGACAAATACCGACAATCTTCAACTTGAATTTATTTATGTTGGAAGCTTACAGGTACACTGTCTTATAAAGAAGTTTTGCAGAAGTACGTACCGAAAGGTCTCCTGTACAATCCTATACAAGCCCGCAGAATCCTTCCTTGTATAGTGCCAATAAATCTCACACTCTCACATAAGTTTCCGTAATGGTGTATTAGAGGTAAAGCGAAGTTTTCTTTAGGTCATTGTATGGTTGCCCATATGTATAAAGATTAAAGATTGTTAATCTCAGGATCGAACGTTGAAGTATACCAGTACTGACTAAGTCAACTGCAGTAATTTGGTGTTTTGGAGTTTAATGTAGAAATTCCGGAATAAAATAAATATATGAATTATCCAGGTTAAGCAAGCATTTGAACCAAATATTTGTTCAAAAATCTCTGCGAACAGATTTAGCATAATAAGGCACTGCTGAATCATCCTGAAATTTAGGCTGAGCAAACTGGAAATTATATGAATCTTATATATGTACTTGTCAAGACACAATTTAAATGATGTTTGTATACGTTACAGCATTTACAGAGCCATAAAAGAATTTAAATGACTAAAACCTTCCGCGAATATGCATCCCCAATATCATCATAACTGAGTCTGTACTCTCTTGTTTATGCATTCATCGGAATAACCTTCATCTCGTCACCGATCTCTTGTCTATCCGGTCCCATAATATTAAATTTTGATTCGTCTGAAAAAATTATAATTGTCCAATGGGAAGAAGTGGAATTCATTATTTTCTTTATCCATTGAAGGTGTGGTTTCCCTATCTATATACAGTCAGTAGTGGATTCATTGTAAACCGAATTTTCGAAGTAGTCTGTTATCTGTTCTAGATTTTTTTGCATTGTGTATCTTCCTCCAATTCTCTTCTCAGTTAACTCCAATTCACAAATCGACATCTTAAATTAAGACACTCCCAAACGTGGTCACTAGTTTACAACATCTAATTTTTCAATAAATTTTGCGATTTGAATAAGTTAGCTTTTTAAGAGCAGTTATTGTTGCTTCTATTTCCCAGACATTTTTTTTTCGATTCACCATAATTTAGTTTTTCGTAACTTAAAACATTTGCAACAGACCTCCAGAGCTCTAGTTATGAGAAAGATGTGTGTCTAGCCTAGACAATTGCTGTAAATTATTGTATGATGATAAACTACTTTACGATCAAAATCTGCTGAAATTATTGGTTAGGACAGATACAAAAAAAATTTAACCTTGTTAAAATTGAAAATGTTCCCACCTCGAAAGACTTTCAGGGTCCCAAGGGCTTTCGTAAAACAAGAAACAAATACCCGCAAAGATATAGAAAACTAAAGTCCATCTGGTCTAGTTTTTAATCCAAATCTTGGATTCAATATCAATTTTACTTAGAAACCTCCTTACCCCATCGCACGAAAAATTATTCATATGCCGTACAAACAGTGATTTCTTGGTGAAAAACTTTACAAACCATGTTCACAAATATTGACATTTGAATAATTTAATATTTAAAAGCCACATAGAATTTGCATTTATTTTTGAAAATCTCATGAGAGGAAGAGTTCATCGTAAGGAAAATAAAGTAAATCAGATGTGCATACTAAAACGCTAAAACTCTTCTCAAAATTCTCATGTTTGCATTTCAAAGCGGTAACCCAGTTTTACAGATTTCATTTAAGTTGGTGGTTATGATGACTTTTGTACTTTGTATCTACACGTAGAGGTATATAAGTATATAGAATACATACATACATATACTGGAGATTTTAATAAAAAATTTTAAATTAATTTATAAGTCGAGTTGCGCACAATTTTGTATGTGATTGCAATCATTGCAAGGAGTTTTTAATTTTATACATTTTTTATTAAACTACGGGAATTATTTTGAATAAATCAAAAAATTGTGTTTTTCTTTTGCTTCTTAATCAATCGTACTGAAAAGTTCTATTATCAGGTGCACATTCCATTCTCACGATATGCATACTTCTTCTTTTTCGTTTTTACATTGTACATACCTAAGTGGTCCTTGTTATCCCCCAATAAAAACACTTTGAAAAAGTGGTTGATAAACTTGATTTATTTCTTCTTATACAAAATTCACAGTTCCTTTTAATAATACTCTGATGTGACATCATTCATTTGTTTTTAAATTAATTATCCGATCTGACAAAATAAATCCTCTATTCCTTTTTGCGCAACATTATCGTTTGTATTATTCTATGAACTAAAAAAAGAATAATTCTCTGCTTCGATTAAGAACTCGACCGACCTTACAACAAAACAATACTTTCTTCAATTAAAAACTTTGGTCATATGAGAAAAATTGTTTAAGAACAATTAAATAATTTGGCTTACTCTGAAAATCATTTCGAATACGTAACTCAGTGTTAACGAAGGAAATTATAACGAAAATAATTTTTATTGTGGAGTAGTGCCAGAGGAACCGGAGGAGCGTATGAGTAAAATTATAGAGAGTAATATTATTTGAGTCGCCACATACCTATGTCACTTAATTCCTCAAATCTAATTGTATGTACATTACATACATACAATTTTACAATTATTCTCGCCCCTCTAAAAATATTATCTTAAGACTTATAACTGCATATCGGATTTGAATTTTTCTTGATACATGTATACATTGCCTTTTCAAGCATTTGATGGGTAACTGGGGGCAGCTAGCCCATACTTCGGGGAGTCACTTTTACAGCCGTCTAGTGGTCGCCTCATTGAGTTTAATCAAACCCCCAAATTATCGAAAAGTGTTCATTAAATTATAATAAAGTCAATTTCTAAAATTGTTGAAAAGTGATCACTAAATTAGAATAAATCAAATTCTCAAATTTTTGAAAGTGCTCGCCAATTTACATTGACTCAGTTCTTACAAATTGAAAAAAACCGCTAGGCAAATAATTAAAAACTAAACAAAACGTTCAACTTTACTGTGGCTCTTTTTTAATTTCCTTGAGTTTCCATAATTAATATCCTCATCGAACGTTTCAGGAAGCAGGAAGGATCATCGACATAACAGTGGGTATTTATTACCTACTCATATGCAATTGAAACGGGTTCGTAGTTTGATGCTAGCCCAATCTATTTTTGACAGAATTGTATTTCCGTCGTAAATTGACAGTTACATTTAATGATTTTACTAGATATACTCACAACTTAACACGTAGTGCGCATAGCTCACTGAAAATTGATTTAGCCCTTGGCCACTCTCTTGATACGCATCTTGCTAGTCGTGCCACACGTGCACTCTCATTGCACCGAGCGTTCTTATTTTGTGTAAACTACAACGTAATTGGAAAAGTTTTCTTTCTAATATTCGTAGTATGAACTCGAGATTTTCTTGAACTGTTAAGCTCTTTGGATTTTTATACCCCAGATGAAATCTAAAGGGTATACTAAGTTTGTCATTCCGTTTGTAACGCCTCGAAATAATGATGGTAGAGCAAAAATTGGACATGCACGCATAATATTAAAAGTTATTTTGGTTTTTGCATGTCCGTCCGTCTGTCTGTCTGACCATCTGTACGCACCATAACTCGACAACGCGTATACTTAGTGAGCTGCAATTTTGTACACGGACCTTAAAGCAAAAAAAATAAAACTAAGTTCTAAAAAGAGGAAAATCGGGCAACTCTTTCTTGGGGTTGCCATACAAAATTTTCGTTTTCCACTATACATTTGGATACTGCCTAAGAAAGCGTCGACGTGGAGACCTGAAATTTGGTACATAATGGTTTTATAGTAAGAACAAATAAAATTTAAAAAATGGAATAAATCGGGCAACTCCTTGGTGTTGCCATATAAAAATTTAGGATTTTTACATATACTGTGAAAACTATCAGTCCTAGACATTTTTATTGTAGTAAAACCTTCTTCAGAATACGAAATCGTATAAAATTGATTATAATCATTTTCTCTGTCCGACCAACACTTCTAGAAATATATGCGAAAAACCACTTCAAAAATTAAACTTGCATAGACCGGTGACCGTACGACATTTTTATATGGGCATTCATCTAGGGTATCATAAGAATTGGTCTTAAACCAATTCTAGCTTTTTTAATTGTGATTAGGCACATTTTGTAGTTGTTCTTAATCTCGATCTTTATTTAGTACATTGCTTTCTTTTTTTCCCACAGATTTACTTGATTTTCTTTTTTTGTTTATAATTTAGTACATTTAATTTAATTTGTTCCGTATACTTATTCAATCTTGTTTTTTTCTAATTTAAATAAAAGGAAAAAATTGTATCAATTTCCTCACCTGTAAATCTGTATTCAATACGATGTAAATCTGTATTCAATACGATTTGCATAATATTTGTAATCTTTATACAGTTGACCGTAACAAAGTACTATTATTATTGTTGTTCTTATATGGTCAGTCCTCTGTGCAAGTTTTCGCATATAATCTAGAACGGTTTGTCTCAAAACCCTTTACAACCTGCAGACTGGTTTTCGGAGTGTAAAACTATCCAGAATCCGTCTCTAATAATAACGGGATACTCGTTCTCTGGGTGCCTAGTTACAACGATTTCGGTTAGCTCATCTTGGTGCAACCTCGGAGACATTCTCATCCATGATGACCAGGATCGCACCAAAACACCTTACCGCTAGTATTTCGATTTAGGTCGACCAATAGCACATCCGTTTGTGATTGGATGATCCTTCCTAAAGATGAAGCTATTGAGACTAAACAAGGCAACCCTGAGAGCTCTAGTATTAATTCTTACTGGGTACTTTTTCTCATGGGTTACCTTCACAGGATGGGGTTTGTTGATGATCCTACATGCAGAGGATGCGGAGAGGAATCAAAAACGGTGACGCGCTTTCTTTGTCACTGTCCGACATTCTCAGGAAAGAGCTAGAGATTTCTTGGCTCACACCCCCTGATCGTGCTGCATGAAGGAGGGTTGGGGTCAATATTGAACTTCATAAGAGGGTCCGGTTGGGACGTATGAGCAATTGCTCATAGTTTGAACTATGAGCATTGTTATGGCCTACGTTCCCGGAATCCCGCTTGTGGTCGCACCCTCTTTTCAATCCATCCATCCAAAACAATTCGTCGGACAGTCAAAATGATTCTTACCAATTTCATAGAATTTTATATTCAGAAGAATTTCTTAGTACAATAAAAACGTATATCGGGGATGTTCGATTTCGTCCATTTTCGCAATTGTATTTACTATAGTGATGAAAATGCCGTATAGAAAATTGCAGCTCTTTCCGTCGAGTCGATTCGTTCGCACGTAAACTTTATCTATGTTTTTCAAAAAGTGTATGTGGGATCAACAAAATTGGTAGTGAAATATTCATAGTTAAATTACGATTCGATAATAAATATCTGATAAAGTAGCGGGCGGTGGTGGGTGAAAGTTGTTTATAAAGGAAGCACTAAGCACTGATGGCATACGACTCCAAGTGCAATTATTCCAAACGTTTATGAGTTTATCACGTTCGTAGCATGCATACCCGTGGCGGCCCCTGCTAATAAAGTTAGCTAATTTACGAGCGCTGCCGTTCTCGTTGAGCTGATCAATTTGAAAACTTTTATAAAAACCTAACTGCTTCCAAATGGCAAAGAGCTTCGAATTGGACTTAACGATGACGACTCTTGATTTTCGTACAATCATACGATATGGACAATCGAGCGTAAGAGCCCTACCTCCTAACGAACAATTGGATTGAATTCTTAGAGAGCTCAACCAATAAAATATCAAGGTTATGGGACCCAGCGAAATCAGATGGCATTATGCGAAATAGTGAATTTACTTATGTCCTGATTTCTGGTAATCCACAACTACTATAGAGCCACATGTAGGGATGGCGTTCGTATAATACTTACACCCAAGGAATCCAGGCCTAATCCATCATGATGAATAGGAAAACCGTTGAATGTTAAGCTCCTATAAAATAGTCAGATGACGAATTCTATACGGAGCTAAACGAGGTGTTCGGTTTTGTCATCAGAAGAGTGGGCATCGACTGTAGTATCTACTAACCCCTCTTTATTTCTAGTATGTTTTAAAATAATGGAATTCTTTCGGGAATCGTCTGGTACCTCGAAATCCAAATTTTCTATAAAATTTAATATTTCTTTTTGTATGTTTTATTAACTGTGTTCTATTGGTGTCGTGCAATGCATTGCAGATCGCATGTTATAAAACGCCAAGCCAACCAAATTTTGCCACGAAGTTTATCAAGTTCTATTCTGAGATTTTGCAACGATTCAAGTCCTGGTAATTTGATTATTTTTTCCATTATTTCCAAACCTTTTTTTACTTCTATGCATCTTGTAAATCTATTCAATTCACAGTCTCCTGTGCTCTGCAATTCACTGAAAACAAGAGAACTAAGCTAAAATGTGTCAAAAATTCACAATTGGATTAAAGTGTATTGAAATACACTGTTTTCTTCTTTTTACACTCACCTTAAAAACTAAGCTTATACGCCTAATCTATTCTCAAAACCTATTGCAACTGATCCTTAATGATTTCGATAATTCAAAATAACAATAATTAAACAAAAGAGAAATATTCAAACACCTTAATGACGGAGAAAGAAGAACTTTAAGAACTTTTATTTTTTAATGATTCTAAATCAAATTTATAAATATTAGAAGAAAAAGCATCCGCCTCGTCCGGGGTTCGAAACCGGGACCTTCCGCTTGCCGGCGACTGCTCTTACCACTGAGCTAACAAGACAGATGATTTTCCCTCTTACATTCATCAATTTGTTACTAGCCTAAGAAGCCACGTTTTGCTTTCAGCTGGCATTAACCTGTAACGATGAAAGCGCACCAATAAATTGTAAATTCAATCCCCGAACGAGGCGGTTGCTTTTTCTTCTTGTATTTATAAAGTTGATTTAAAATCATTAAAAATAAAAGTTCTTAAAGTTCTTTTTTCTCTATCAGTGAGAGGTTCTAACAAGTGTAGGTTCGTTTCCCGTCCGCGGGAATAATAAACCTTAATGACAATCAGAATAGATAATTAAAGCAACGATAAGTTAACCATAAAACGATACCAGCTAAAAATGTGCAATTAACCAGTAAATTTGAAAATTATCCAATCACTTTGACGGCATTTAGCCATATTGCAGCAATATCTCTCTTTCCACCGCACATTTACTGATATCCCCCACATGAAATTTATTATTTGAACGTAGCACCCTTCACCATACAAATCTTTGATATACTTGAACATACATTCACACATACGCTTATGCTTACCTGTACCTATGCTGCTTGAAAAGCAAAGAAAGAACACCACAAGATATTTTCTCCTTAATTACAGATCTATTGCTTAGGGCTATTACACAAAATTTACCTAAGTGAGAATGTCGGATGGTGAATGAGAAAACAGCAAGATAAACGTATTCCACAACCCCCATTAACTCTTCAATTGGTTGTTGGCACCAGAATCTGTGATGGTAGTAAGTACTATACAGGTTTGTTTTTTAGGAAGTAAGGTTACCTCATTAGGGTCGGTCAAGTTTACTTACTCAGGCTTTGGATCAATCTTTGCCGAGTAAGTCCTTTGCATTTGCTGCATATTGTATGGCCATTTTCATGAGCACCTACCCAGATACGGCCAATGGCCTGATCTAATGCTTACCACAGTTGATAACTCTTTTAAAGTCTGTTATAGGAAGTTAAGCCTTCTAGCTGGTGAGCCTTTTCTGTTTTGGACATTATTTCTCTTACTAGGTGCCCCTTTATAAGGCCGCAGAATGGTTCAGATCCAGTAAATGGAGAATCTACTCTTTTCTAGCCAAAAAGTTACACTTAGAATAAAATCAAATATTCCCAGTTGGGGCAGGCATCTTATCCCTGATTTTCTAGCACTTTAATTCCACGGAAAGAGTTATTTATGGAATAAACAAAATATTTATGTCCGCGGTAAATTGCTGTATATTTATGTAGTGTGAAAATTATATCGTCCACGAGTGTGGTAATATATCTGCTGCAAAGTGTGGTCTCTCCTCTTTAGTTTGACTTTTTGCACCTATGTTTTACCTGTAGCCGATGAAGAATTTTTAAGGCTGGTTAAACACTCATTGCAAGGCCTATGAGGTTCTACATGCAATGAGATATTAACACTGACCGTCACATTCTGATTTTTAAAATACGTATTTCTTAACCACCCTATAACTCCGAACCGGTTGAGATGGCTCCCTCTGTTATAAAATTTATTCTTTGTCCATGTAAATACTATAATATAATATTTAATATAATATAATAATGACATTATTGATTAAAGTAAGTACCCCATACAAAGTTCTTGTTCATTTCACTTCCAGAGTTCGGGTATCTAAAACTGCCCATGGCAAAGAAATAAAATGTATTAGAAAAAGTTATCAAAATTAATCAAACTTTATTTTTCATTATTATCGTCAGGATGTTTTCTTAATGTTCAAAAATATTTGCCATCAAATGCACCAGTTTTCGTCAACAAAAATCATACGTTGGAATCAACTGTAGGACCAAATCTTAAACTTAAGCATGGCGAGCAGGTACAAGTTATTTGCAGTGGAAATAAAAATCAATTGACTTCAAGTATAGTTATATTCAAACCTATTTGTAAAGGTGAAATTTGTTAAATAACTTCTGAGAATTTTCTTGTAGAGTACGAAAAAGGTAAACTATTTTGAAGTGTGGATGTAATGGCTTGAATGAGAATGGAAAAAAAAAAACAGCTCTGAAATGCTCACACGAAAATATTGCCGAAGTTATTGAATCACGAAAGTCATGCATTCTTGGAGACACTCTAAAGTATATCGGTTTTTAATCACATACCGGAGAATTTGTGAAATACTTGGAAATCTGTTATAATATGAATAATGCAACTGTAATCTATAGCCACCATAAAATTCCTGGCAAAGGAATTAATTGTTAGTACAATTGCATAGGTTTTATATTTTGTTCTACTAAAATGTCTCTCCTACTTAGACAGGAAAGAGAAGAACTCCAGGCCTTATTTTAGCACAGTTGGTAGTCCTAATATGGCTCAACTTGGAAAAGTTTACTTACGAAAAGCACAAAATGCGACATTTACCAAAGCACTAGGTGCCAAACAAGTTAGGAAGTTTTTCAATGAGACTTCTTATCTATCTCCTGGTCATCTAACTACAGATGCTGATGGTGCCCTTACAAGTTGGCAATTAGCTACTTATTTTTATATCAATGTTGTACCGCAAATGCAAGTGCGTATTTATTTTTAGAGAAAATGATTCGAAATGAATTTCTATGAGAACCATATAATATTAATTCTTTATTGAACAGAGCGTTAACGGAGAAAATTGGGTCGTAGTTGAAAAACTTGCGCGACGAAAGGTGGCTAAATTAAATGATGACTTGGAAATTTACACTGATGTGTCTGGCGTAATGAGTTTACCCAACGAAATTGGAGAGAACGTTCCTCTTTATCTTAAATATGGCAGTACATCTGGTAGTTTAGTACCTGTCCCGAAATGGTATTGGAAGGTACTAAAATATAAGGAAGAAGGAATTGGTTTTATCACTATGAACGATCCGTTTGCAACAGACATGCATTATATTGTCCAGATATTTGTAGTGATTTTAATTGGCCAAATATGGGACGTGAAGATTTTACTAAAGTATTTACTTACTTCTGATTTAATTCGAGCATTTCCAGATGTTCCCACCTGACGCATATGTTCCGAATATTATAAAATACTAGGCAAAGACGGAAGACTTATGTGTATACCTTTAAAGATCAAGTTGTGTTAAATGAATAATACGTAAATTTATTATTAACAATAGATAAAATCATTAGGGTATTTTCTTTCATGTGTCGTAACTATTTAACGGTTTAAAATTATATGCAATATGTGTCGGTGAAAGTTATCTGCATAATAATGTTTTAACAGCCTCCAGTCAGTTTATCCTGTTTTAAAATGTATCGTCGAGACAGGGTTGGGTCTGTGTGGTGGGGTCGCCGTTTATAAATATATGAAAAGCACAGACATTGCCTGTAACAGGGACGAATGAGCATGGCTTTTATTATTTAACAGAAAAAAAAACATATAATTGATCTAAAACCAATAAATTTATTCGCCAGATAAAAATGAAAATTAAATAAGGTGAAACCTAAAAATTTTATATACCAAGAAAGGGTTCCCGGTTTTAGTTCATTTTTGTTTTTTTTTTACTATTTTCATGAAAACGCTGTCTACAGATTTTCAGCCCTCTACGTTGACGTATTCTCAGGTAGTCTCCAAATATATATGAAAAAAGAAATTTTTGTATGGCAATTACACAAACGAGTTGCCCGTTAGGTCCCATTTTCGAACTTAACTTAATTTTTTCTTAAAAATCCCGCGTGCAAAATTTCACCTCTCGAAATGAACGCGTTCTTTAGTTATCGTGAGGATGGTGAGATATACGGATGGATGGACGGACGGACGGATAGACGGACATGAGAAAATACAAATAACTTTTAATTTTATGCATGGGTGTCGAACCCATTTTGCTTTATCAGCGTTATTACTGTGTGCTACAATGGGTATAATAAAAAAAAATACAAAGCGCAGTCTCTGTCTGCAACTCGGACGAGTGCGCATGGCTTCTTAATTAAATGAAAAAAAAAGTAGATAAAATAAAAAAATTTAAGAAAAATCAAGAAAATTATAGAAAAATAGCAAAATTAAAAAATAAATAAATATTATAAAAATAAGGGAATATAAAATTTGAAAAGATAAGAAAAGCTCAGACCTCCCGGCCCCTGTACTACCTGGCTCTATGCCATATAGCTCGCCAGTTATCAACTATACGTGGAATATCATGCAAAAACACAAAATATTTAAATTATTTTAATTTTCCCGCTGATGAATTGAATATGAAGTAATGTACATAACACATTTTTTATGAAACAATTTTCTACCTTTACATAATTATTTTTTTGTCCGTATCTATTGATTTTAAACCTATTTCTTAGAAATAATAATCATGTAAATATATGAGTTTATAATCCAAAAAAGGTTTTTATTTATAATAGGTAAGGGAGAGTAATATTCCATGACTTACAAGGAAATAGCGCGGTCGACTATATTCTCTGGTTTATTATAAGCAGGTACATATAACGTGTTTCCTTCATTCTGAGGAATAATTAAAAATTAACTTACAGTCAGGGTCGTGTGAGGTAGATGGCATTGCTTACGTTTTCTGATAAAAAAAATTGCTTGTGTTTTTGTCCCGTTGAGTTTGATCTTCTACTTATCAAAATTTTCAGCTATTACAGTTAGACCACTTAGATAGGGTGCAGATATTTTCAATGCAACGTGAACCATTAAGAATGTATCACCTAAAAAGACTTCGTACAATTTTAATGATATATTACGGAAACCCAGGACTAATTAAGTTATAGATAAGGGCTTCATGTCAAACCGTATCAAAGGTAGCTTGAATGTCTAAGAGAACAAGTCCACTAATTTTTTTTTTTCGTTAATTTTCTTATTGATAAACTGCGTTAGTCGATCAATGGCTTGGTCCGTATGATGCTCAGTACGAAAGCCAGACTGGTCGTTGGGTAGAATATTATTATCAGTCACGTATTCTCTTGTTTTGCATTTAATTTGGCGGAGGGAGCATTTTGCAGGAATTTAAATTTTGGTGCGTTCTCGTATTGTACAGAAAACTTAGGTGTACATAAAATAATAGTGGTGTGAAGACAGATTTCGCGTAATAAATTCTGGTTGCTTTGGTAATCCATGTTTTTAAGGCTGAAAGTTCAGTACAGGCTTACAAAAATGGTACATCTGGAGACAGATAAAAAGTAATTTTTAAACATATAAAAAGAGTTTTTTATAGTTTGATGCTCTACTTCTTTATAATTCAGCAAGAAAACTTTTATTTTTGTGAATTTCATAAAAAAAAAAAAAAACAATTCTCACTGTTAAGAAAATACCTAAAAATATCCGATATTCAATCACGAGCAGAGGAGAAAAATACTTGAACGCTGTTATTCTGTTTATCCCCCCCCTCCTCCTCCTTTACTGTTACCCCTTCATAAACCAAAACAACATTTGACAATAAACTTCTTAGTGAATTTCACACTTCCTCGGATGTAACGACTATGTATAAAGAAAGGAAAGCAATTCTTTTTCCACGGACAGAATAGAAGAAGAAAAAACGTAAGCAATTTTATAATGGAAATACTTTTAAATGACCAAAAGTATCGTTTTGCCTATACAATCATATCATAATCGTAAACATTTCCATTTTCCATCTTTGTCAAGACAAAACAGCAAAATCAAAGAAATTGGTTTTGTTCTTATGTATGTTCTCTTGTATGGTATGCGTCTTTGGTTCATATTGCTTCACCTAACATCCGAATATACCTGAAAAACAGTTTCCTTCACTATGTTATGTAATATTCTGTTTTAAAGTCTCATTGATAAATTCTTTTCAGTTTTATAAATGACCTATCATCTCAATTCGCACCCCACGCATCATCATATGGCGAAGAACTGAATGTCTTTAAATTGCAAACATTTAATCTGGATTAATCATAGGCATCATATGATGCCTCAGAGGAACAGTAAATAGAAAATTTGTCAAAGTCGCTTGATTCCCAGTTTGAGCATTATTCCCACCTGTACTCGTATAGAGCTATGCATAGATAAAATATATCCACATATAATACATCCTTATACAGGTATGATGTTGTTCAACTAATGACAGCTTGAAAATTCGATCCCTTAATTTCTCTACATTATTTGTACATATTTAGTTGAAGTGTCGTGTGCGCTAACGTCATCCGTTTATTTTCTGTACAACTATATATGTCTGTAATGTATGTACAGCCAGGAGCAGTAATTTAATCGAACTATTTACCTTCCCAGGAAAGTTGTGAGTTTTAATTGTTTGTTCGCGTGAAAGGCCTGTAACAAATGGTGCTGTCATAACTCAAAATTGTTTGCGCGTTATGTTTTTTTTTAGTCCCTGCGTACTGAGGTAATAAAAGATTAACAGTAATCGATTTATATATGTATATGTTTGTGTGTAGGTACAAGGATGATAAATTATGGTTGTGTTTATATTTTTATTACTTTAATAAATATTTTTTTCTGACGCAAATTACTTATTATAATGGCAGGCTTCGTGCACTTGTTGATGCTAATACTATTTGGTATTTATTTTCAGCCAGTCCAGTTTTATTTTGAATGGGAATCGGTTCATTATATTGTTGGGCACAAGCACTTTCTATTCTATGTCAAAAGTTGTGACAGTTATAAAGCTATAAAAGACAAGTAAGCTGCATTTCCGGCATAAAAATTGTGCCATTCAGCGGAATTGAGACAGATATATAGAGAGGCACGTAACACTTGCAAATCTATTATTCACCGAGAGAAGCTTCAATTCCACCAAAGCATTAGGCACAAAATTTGTACAAGTAGGAACAGTAGTAAGAGTTTCTGGTCTCTTGTTATAACAGCTTAGAACAGCGGGTTTTTGGTACTGGTCCTAATTCATTAATTCACAGAAGAGATGTGTACTTAAGTGCTACATCTTCTTTACTTAAACTTCATCGCAAACTATTTCACCTGTCCTATTCGACAGGAACCTTTTCTTCGGCATAGAAACTTACACATCTTCAGCCACTGCTAGAAAAAAGGAGAGGCAAGCGATTCCCCAAATTTTAGACCAATTTACCTTACTTCGATTATTTCCAAGGTTTTCGAAACACTCATTAATACCCAAGTGGTGAAATATATAGAAACTAATTAACTTATTAGAAATCGCCAATATGATTTTCGTGCTGGCCGATCTACTAACGATTTGCTGATATTCCATACTGAGCTTTGGAATAAATGTCTCCATAGTTTTGGTGAATCTGAGATCATCGCATTAGATATCTAGATGAACTCTAATAGAGTCTGACATCCTGCTCTTTTAAGTAAATTTCAGACATTAGGTCTAGAACCTATTTTCTTAAAATAGATTGAACGTTTTCTCTCCCGGCGTTCAATTCAAGTTATATTGGACGCAGTTACTTTTGACCGTTTTATAATCCATGCCGGTATACCGCAAGGTTCTATTATCACTCATAATCTCTTCCTTATTTTTATTAAGGATCTGCTAGCCTTCACTTTCAATCATATTCATACTTTTGCAGATGATAGCATCATTTGTTTTGGGTACTTATTAGACTCTATATCTGATTACCGTGGGAATGTTATAGTTGACAAAGGAAGCCACATGCTTAGTTCATTAAACTATGACCTTACAACAACACTCGCTTGAGATGGAGCGAATCAGGTCTTGTTTAATGCTTCCAAAATGCAATGCTGTCTACTATGCCGTGAAAATCACGGAATCCTTCATAAACATAACAGAACGAATGGTGAACAGTTTTCCATCCTCCGTTTTCAATGAGCCGTACGTATTCACACGTAATGCACACGGTCACCTCCATGGCTCAACCCAATAATCATCAATTCCCTTCTCCTTTTCTTTTTGCGTCAAAACCCAAATAAACCCCTAAGGGTCCTAGACGCCTTTGCTAGATCTTCACCCGACACACTTACGAGCACATCCATTTCAACTATATGTTGACATAAGTTAGCTTAAACTCATGCGAAGATATCGACATATCCTGAAATTTCAGGATTTTTCTACATTCATCAATTATTTTTGCATATGTATCGAATTCAAACACGCCAAGTATCTTTTAAGCATTTTGAGAAAAGAAGAAAATAAAGGATAGTATCTGAAGTATACAGAATATCAAGAACCCCTGTATTTTGTCCCTATAATATTTTCCTTTTGTTTCATTCGTCATTTCATTATTTTACATTTTCCTTTGTCATAAAATAATTGTTTTTATTAAAAATGACTTTAGTAAATATGGAGAAAGGGGAAGATGCGTTTTCTAAATTTGCCGAAGTTACAGCACGCGTTCTAGTTACCTTTTCGTACCTTTTCAATATCATGTTTATTTTAAAAAATATTAGAATATGTCATACCAGCAACCAGAGAGAGCTTGCAGTGCTTCTTGATTCTGGTTCACCTACCATAGAAACTATTATTTCAGAACACAAACCCTCATATCCAGTAGGAAGGAATACTTCAATAATGCGTTCTTTATTTCATTCAAATCGAAGGAAAGTATCTTGAAATATTTTTCAAAATAATTTCAGTCTTGATTTTGTTTCTCCAGTACTTTTCCACAAGTACAACGCGGGTCCCCACAATTGCATATCCTCGTCTCAAGATATTTTTTCAGAAAACGGATGTAGAATCTTTATACCTTTGCAAAATATAAATATCTACACATTTACGTATATCCTGGACGCTCTTTTGATACCAAGATAATATGTAGGTAAAGAAAGCAACATCAAAAAACATACAGTATGGAACATAGAAAAGTGCAATGGTTCAAAGAAAAACATTGGAAAGTAATGTTTTCTAGTTTCGTGAATAAGCGGAACAAACGATATGCAAAAAAATAAAAATAAATATTTTCGCGATACAATCGCAGATAGACTATGGTACAGGAAAGTTTTGTCGGATAAATCTAATTTTTCCGCAACGTGTATACTCCACACAAGTGTAGGGAGGAATGTTGAATGCACCCAATTTCAGGTGTATGGAAAGGAGTATTTCGTACACTTTGGAATTGAATTTTTCGCTATGATGCCCTATGTGCACATTACAATATTTATCTGTTTACACGGAAGTGATAATGGATAAATTAAATATATTACATAACTCATTCTGATAAAAGGTTTTCATTCTAGGTATTTTGGTAAATATTTTAAACATTACATTTTTCCATATTCCTTGGTGTCTTGTAAACAAAATCGAAAAATTACGATAACATTATTGGTCTCTCGCCTCGGTCACTTTTTCAAACACATTGAAAGGGAGGCGTGTAGAACTTTTGGTGACAGAATACCATTTCTCACTTGTTTATGTGAATAGTACCGATTTTAAGTAAATATTCGTTAAGAAGAGGAAAGAAAAGGCATAAACCTTAAGAGCAATTTTTTTGTGCAACAGCTCTCAGTTTTCCTTTGTGCCTGTATTTTCTGGTGTACCTCAAGGATCTAACCTTGGCCCATTATTTTTAATGTCCAGATGAACTTTACGCAGTTTATTCTTACATACTTATACAAGACCAGAATTACCATTGTTAAAGATGCTGTTGAGAGAATTAAGAAGGATCTAACCATAGATCACTCTCGCGGCAGGATGTTTATTATTTATATTTAATTCTTAATTTAGATTCTTCCAGGTTGAACATGAAACAACTTTCATTATTTCTTCTATCACAGAAACAGCTTTGTGGTAATATTCAATAGTATATTTACTTGGAATAAATACATTGGGCGAATTTACGGAGAACTTTATAGACTATGAATATTAAGCTATTTCACATGTAGTGAGTTGTGGGTTTGTGAAACTGTTGAGGAAGTTCAACGTGCCTTTAATTTCATATTCAGGTATGCCTAATGTTTACGTAAGTTTCATCAGGATATACAGAATACAAGAAATTCCTAATTGAAACCACGTTGTACAAACATATAAAGTTGCAGCTCCTAAATATGTATTGGATTCCTATTTGTGTTCGTTAATTTTTTATTTTATGCAAAGTTATCTTTATATAGTCTGCTTATGATATATTACAGCTTCAAGATATGATTTTGGAAAAGAAAATAGTTTTTTTTTTGTTAATGTTTTTTTCAATGACCATTTTGAACTAATTATAATTGCTTGCTCCACAGAATAAAGCTTTCTTCTAATTAACCTACCAGATACATATCTCAAAGGCTCTGGCCCATACCCCTATCGTATTCCAAGATGTGGTATTTGCCATAGAAGAATGCGCCAATACCTCTATTAAAAGAGTCATAACTGGCCCAACCATCAATATCCTCTCGTATAGTCAAGTTGCTCCACTCAAGGCTTTAAAGTTCATCACAAGTCAAGGATAGCCTGAAAGTATCTGAAACCCTTAAAAATGTATCGAGAAATTATTCTCATGTCTATGAGGGCCATAAATGCAATGAGTTTGGTGACGGCCTAGCCAAAAGAGAAGCGAACACTCCTTTTGTTCGACCAGAGCCATTTTGTGCACTTCTAAACGGTATCTCGGAGCTGGCCTAAATAATTCAAAGAAAAACAAAAATCCCTTTATTCGGATAGTATACTACAAGAAATTCGCCAGTCAAAAAAGTTTATCGACACCTCTGACGGAAAAATAAAAAAGATCCTTCTACTCAGGAAACAACAGTCACAGAGCTCTTCTCAGGTCACAACTCCTTACGTTATCACCTAAACAAGATGGGCTTGGCTGAGACTACGTGTGGAACCATAATCCTAGAATGACTCTAGACTTTATTAACAGTCTAAAGTTAAAGAGGAAGTAAATTGAACGGGGACTCACAGTAGATTTTTCAGGTCGTAGTGAATGCATGGCTAACGTCTCCACGTATTTAAATTTAACTTTTAAAATTTGCTGGTGTTAGTGATCCTGAAGCAAAGAAATTTTGCGTTGATCAAGTTTAAACGGGATTGACGTTATCAAATTAAAAATTTTAAAATTAACAATAATTCGATTGTTCACCAATTAAATATGAATTATATTGTGGAGGAATTTAAAAGTTTTGTCACACGAAACAGACTTCAATGAAGAGCTATCGTTTCCATCCTATGTTACTCGTGGAATTTGAGTGGTTAAAATCGCTAAGTTTCAAAGTAGAGAGTTTTGCTATGAAAATTCGTAGCGAGAGAATTCAATCTGAAATTGACACAGTTTGCTACTAAGTCTGCAGCTCGAGAATTAAATTCAATTTCAAAGTGCCGAATCAAATATACATGAGCGCGGAGCCAGAAAGGATAACGAAATATGTCGACATCAATTTACTTGTATCGCATTGGGGTACGTCCATGTTGCCCGCGCGTTGCAGATTATAGTGCTGCCTCCATTCTAAACTTTGTCAGGACGTCATACATGCCAACCAGAAGAGTTTCCGTATAGCTAGCGTTACCGCGTTTTTCGTCAAATTTTTGAATAGGCTTGTCAATGAATATATACATATATACAGTGTTGAGAGAACGCATCTGTGCCGGGTCGTACATTTCCGAACTCTTGCCCAAACACTTTGGCAATCCGGCAAAATTTATTTCGAAATTTGCGTGTAGTAAAACTTTTCTGAACGTAAGGGGATTTAGCTAAGTAGGCTTTAAGGCTGATGTAAATAGAAAAAACAACCAAATTGTTTGATGTCCACTGGCAAGTCAGCCACACTTCAAAACAGTTTGTACAAAAAGAAAACAATCAGCTTACCGAACTACAGTAACGTTGAGTAAAGGAAAATCCCAAGAGGACCTCGTAACAGAAGAGCTGATGTTTATTTAATGATACACAATATCATTTTCCTTTCAAAGTCCACCTTCTCTCAGACCTGCCGCAACGAGCAGTCAATCTGCTCTACTACAGCTCCACTATCAACGTTGCCGTTTCTAAGACCACACACGTAAGGGTCGACTGGGTCAGGACTAACAGGACCAAACCTTGCGAGCAAGTCTAGCGTTGTTATTCATCCTGTAGCAACCATCAAGACAACTTGATACCTGCAGACAACAAATTGTTATCGATCCTGCAGCCGCCATCAAGCCGATATCGGGTCGCCTTGATACCTGCAAACAACAACAGCGTGGGTATTCCTTCGGCAAGTCGTCTTGATATCAGTGTACGTTCGACCTGTCATATAGGCAGCCTGGGTCTGAGAGGTCACTTGCCTCACAGATTGAGCGCACATCAGCTTTCAGTCTCCGCCAAGCAGAGTCGATACCTTCGCTCTCTTTCCAGGTTCAGAATTTGTCTAGGACGCCCCGCTGCCCATCTAGCAGCGATATTTAAGGCATTAACTAACAGAATTAAGCAGGCAGGAATTGGCATTACACCTTCTTTAATACTTTTCCATTATCCTCCTTTGAACAAGGTTTCTAGAGAGGACTGAAGGGCAGTTACTGAATCGTTGGTGGTTCACTTTGGAGTCATTCCACGATTTCGAGATTACGAACTAATGCCGTATTAAAAGCATTTTGATTAAGTGAAGAATAAAAACTATGGAATTGTATAATCACCTTTTAGTCAGAGTGCGTATCGAGAGCGGCGGGCAGAATGGTATCTTCCAGATATATCAATACAGAGGTCTTTAAATTATTGAGGACTTGTGTGCCCGCCAGAAACTGGCGTTAAATTTGGAAAGGAGTAACTTAGACTTATTGAATGTGAGATGAAAACTACGAAACGTTGTCCTTCCAAGGCGTTTTCACATACTCCGCAACTTTAGTTTTATGAAAAGGGTCTTCATTCAATGTAGAAAGACCTTTAGGTGTACGGCGAATTGAATCGAGGGTGTTGCAGAGGATGGACACGATCGAAAATGTAGCTTGCCTAAATATAACAGCCGTCATTCAGCGTTTACGCCTGTTACTAAGATTTTATTTAACTTATCGTTCTAGGATTCGGTAATGAAAACGCATGCAAATCTCTTACTTTTATGATTTATTCTTGGAATCGTTCGAAGGAATATTGGATCGCAAAAACGGAAACCTAAATTGAAAACGAATGGTCCTCTTAAAATGACTGCTGAACCAATGTGTGGATTATAACGGATGTTAATTTATTAATTTTCCAGTAATTTGAAGATATTCAGACTAATAACCTTCCTATCTAGGCGACTAATAAATTTGCTAAGTACTTAGTAGAATCGTTGTCATTAAATTTTGCATAGAGATATTTTTATATTCTCTAAAATCTCTGAGCAAAGTACAATGTACTTAAAACTCGTGACTCGTACCACTAAATAGATTATCAGTTTCACTGGGTTTGAATACATGTGGTACTAATTCCTTTTATTTTGAAAATTTGTTGTTTTTTTTTTTCTTTTTTTCCGTAACAACTATCTCTACAATTCTGTAATCTATCCAAAATGCTAATTCTATTAATGTTCCATAAGAAAAAGGAATTTTGGTTCGAAACGGTCCCGCAATATTCAAGCCAACTCTAGGTAATTTGCAAGTTAGTGAATTGTTATCAACCAATTTATATGCAGGACTGACTTCTGACTGTATTTGGTAATGGAGAACGTTTCCTGTGAAATTGTACTGCTCGTCACTGAACTTTCTCGCAGATACTTATTTTATGTGGGATCGAAGCTATAAGTTTTTAGGTTTAGCTTCTATTCCTTATATAGCCTAATCATTACGTGAAAATTGCAATAGGATTAGAGAATAATAAGGGCTCCTTATGTCAGTTAAGGAGATGTAGACATAGCGTCTCTGTAATAATTTTCCAGTTTATAGGTATATTGGTAAATTATCCTACTTTGAAACAATATATGTGTATGTGGGGCGTAATTACATATAATTGTATAACTATTTTAATACTACATGCCTCAAGTTGATATACCGTATTCGTATGTTCCGTTGTGGTCCTTTGATTTTTAGATAAAAATAATTCTCTCAGAAGGAAGGAAAATTATTTCTTCGAGAATGGAATAAAATGTTTTTTCAATAAGACACTAAAACCATAAGCTACCGACGACCAACACGTTTAGAAAACTAAAAGTATCTAATTCAGTGTTTTATTATAATTATATTTGGAAGCTTTAAGATTAAGATCATTGTGAAAGGCCTATTTAAATCTATTCATTAAATCACTAAAGCAAGAACATATTCGAATATATTTACCGATTTGCAAAATTTAAATACTATAGATTCTACTGGGGAACTAAAAAACAATTTTTTTCTGCGGCATTGGGTTTTGCAATGATTTTAGTATACATTATCATTGTAAATACCCGAAGTGTAGTTAATTTAATTTGGTTGGCTCTGGCTCTCAAGAAATCCTACCTAGCATAATCAATTTGGGACCCTTCGATATCTTCAATGTTGAGAAGCTTTTTTGACAACTCGGCGATAAGCCGACAGCCTCGGTAGCTACAGCCAAGTATAGGTAAATGGAAATATCATTTACAATAGAGTAATTAGAAAGGAGAAATGAACCGACAGTTCAAAATAGCCACAATTCTTGAGATAGCGCATGATGAAGGATAGATTACAGATTATATGACAGATAAGCCGGCTGCAGGTTTAGATTTAGATTAGATTTAGATTTTTTTAGCGGGGTGAGTGGCTTTTACACATTATACTTGCTCCAAAAAACCCACTCTTTCTAAAAAGAGCAGCATTTTTTTGGAAGAGATTTCTTCGAAGTCGGCAGACTTTAAGAAGTATCAGCCAAAAACCTGGAATCTACATTGTTCAATGGCCTCGCCTTCACACAGGCTGCTGAATTTCTTCCAGTATAGTTAGAGTAGAATACAATAGGGTAAGGACAATTAGCAACGGATACCAGTTTTAAGGCCTAACTGACAATAAATAACGCGTTGAAAAGCAGAACGAAGGCAGTTTGATTTGGAATCTTGAGTTCACGATAGCTAGGCGGTATATCGCAATATTGGGTACCGCATAAAGTAGGTACTGGATGCATGGATCACGCAAAGGACTTAAAATTGACTTAATTCGGCTAAAGCATTAATACCACATCATGAAGATTTTCCAGTATCGATATTTACTACCTTATCATCAGATTCCTCTGCTGATATTGAAATGTTAGTCACTCAAAATGAAAGCAACAGTGAAGGTGAATTTGAAAGATGTAGTCCTCCACTTTCGGCTTTTCCTCAAGGTGAGTTCAATCCGCGATTTAAATTTATTGAAGAAATCAGCTGAACTTCTTGCCTCCGGACTTAAGGGAAAACATTGCCTTCAACCCGGCGTAAAAATAACATCTTACTGAGTTAGAGAGGAAAAAATTCTTCGTTACTTCAGTGAAGAAGATGATCTTGTGTATTGTAACAATGTTCCAGCATTTTCATATTATGGGTCTACCGGAATATCGACCCTTCATGGACAGATCAAAAAGGAGTTTGAAATGTATGTTACTGCATAATGGTAAACAATTAGGTTCGATATCAATAGACTCAACAAAACTTTAGGAAGAATACGGGAATAGTAGATTTGTTTCAGAAAAAAAAAAATCGTTTATCCAACATCAGTGGTCAGTATGCGTTGATTTAGTGTGGTGAATTTTTTATTAGGTCAGCAAAGTTGATACACCAAATAACTCTGTTTTCTTTGCCTTTGGGGCAGTCGTGCAAAAGACGAACACTGGAGTAGAAAGGCCGCTGAGAGACCGTGAAAAAAGACTTTTTTCACCACTTATATTAAGCTTGGATTAATGAAACAGTTCGTCAAATCAAAGCCTTAGTATGGAAAAATTAAAAGCAAGCATCTTTGATGGTCCACAAATTCATAGCCTTGTAAAGGATTGTAATTTTACATGACACATGACTCAGATAGAATCTGATGCCTGGACAAGCTTTGTATCAATTATCAACAATTTTTTGGGGAACCAAAACTAGCGGTATATCCCGAAATAGTCTCTAAAATGCTTGACAATTTCGAAAAATTTGGAGCCAATATGAGTGCCAAACTGCAGTTTTTAAATAGGTATTTGAACAAATTCCCTGACAAGCGATTACAGGGAAAAGCAAGGCGACTGGTTCCTCCAGGACGTGAGGATAATGGCGGACAGTAGCAAGAGCGGTTGGACGGCCATATGATGGCCGACTATTGCTGGACCTTATAAAGGGAATGTCCGGACCAAAACACATTAGATTGACATACAGAATATATTATGCTTAATTATTTTTTATTTTATATTTTCATGTAATTTATACTATGTATAAAATACCATTTATAACACAATTTTCATTTGAAAATAAAGGTCTCAATATATATTTAATATATTTTTTATATCCCTATGTTATTATAAGAAGCTTATTGTTATCCAGAGCCAATTTAGCAAATCTGACATTATTTTCGTATTTATAGGACTAAAATTATTCTAAATCGGCTCTCAATCCGCGTGCCGCAGAATCATTGTTCCCCAGTGTTATTGATTAAAACTTGTTTGTGATAAACCCTTTCAAATATACCTTTGAAAATTCTAGGAGGATCAATACCGTAAACTAATCACTGTTCATTGCTTTATTTCATCAGTAATTTTCAGTAATGCTCTCCTACAGCTTTTCATAGATCTAACTTATTATTGAAAATTCTAAATTTTATAATAAGTTGGTGCGATCCAAATAATATTCAATTTTTTATTACACAATAATTTCTGAATTACTTTGGACAGGGAAGAGGTAGATGATATTGGCCAATATTCAGTAGAATTGGTACAACCTTGATTTGACCACTAGAAGTGTAATTAAGCCAATTCAGGTCTAGTTCAAATTAATTTTTTTTAACAACAAAAATAAATAAATCATATTTTGGTTTTAAAAGTCCATGAACTTTCAGACAAGAAAATATAAAAATAAGATCTAAATTATTAGAAAAAGGAAAAGCAATACCAAAAAAATCAAATCAAGAAAAATTACATTAACTAAAGAGACATTTGGTATCATACCAAGTGTCTTTGAGAGTAAAGTCAATTGGTGTAACTATCTTACCAATATGAAACATTACATAACGAACATTTCATGACGGGTTATTATTACAGGAAATGTTTCTGCTATTAATAATAAAATGTAATTAGCTTATGTGGTAGGGAGTGAACAGAGTGCAGGCGTAGAGACGACGACAAGTTTATGGTAAGAAAAAACAAGACTGTCTATTCCCGCACTAAGTCCCACAAGAGGGTAATTTAATTTTCGAACGGGTGTCATATCGCAGCTTTTTCTGCTTCGATATGCTTCATTCTCATTTTTATCATAGACAAGGTATTATCCATTTATGCATCTATTACGAGGTTTACCGGCCGGAACTTACACTAGATATACAGGGTATTCGGAAAATAAGTAGTATCCTGATTAACTATTTCTCGCCCTCTTCAGATGTCTATCATATTTTAGGAATCACCCTATAACTACTAACTGATTCACCTTAAGATGGTATTGTAAAATGTGTTAGATGCAGAATTATTGAAAAGGTCTAAGGACTCTCTATCTAATAAAGTTTATTTCATTATTGGTGTTTCTGGTTCATAATACTTGAAAACATATCTTTAATTTCTCATGCATTTTAGTAGGTTCAGTAGAAATGTTGATCAGATCACCCCCAATGAATAGATTTGCACACCCTATCCTTCTTATTTTACGAACATCCTGTATGTAAGAATATTTTATAGATAAGTTGTCTTCCTTAGAGAAAATTATAAATATTGCGATTTTTGAAATTTAGAATCGAATCTTCAACTTCTTTTGTTTACTGTGTAAATTATCAATGTGTAGAAACGCATAGATTAGTTCAGATTTAACTTTCATATTTTGAACAGTTTTGCTCCCCGGGAAAAAGTGTGGATAATACGTGGTAAGTTGAAATTTAGTTACCCATTCTCGTGGAAGTCTTTTAGATAAGCTTCTCTTATTTAGTTTTCTCGAATATTGCAAGATGTTATCCGAGGGTCACCCACAGCCATCAAGGCTGCTTGATTGTCCAAAATGATATCAATGTCTTTTGTCTGACTTTTTCCATGCCAAGGGCTGCTTTTATTGTTATTGCGATGGAGAAGACCTCAGTTAGGCTGAAAGAGAAAAGTGAACCTTGCATGTGACATCCCCAACCCAATGACAAACTCGAGAAAATAAACACCGACACTGCCCTCCACGTTTGTGAGGGACCCGTCGGTAAAAATTTATAGGTATCTATTCATAGAACATAATGACATCTCCAAATGAACAACAAAATCCATACAATTATTTCCATTTCTTAAACCTCAATAGAACTTTCAGTTACCACTCGTTAGAAGTTTACTCTATACCTCTGTATATTTTGTAGAATAGAATAAACCACAACTTTTCTAAAAGCTTTCTAAAATGTTTGGGAATATAAATTTTATATGGGTATCTACTTAAAGAGTTAAAACAATACAATAAAAGTATCTAATATCTAATTTTTCGACCACATTTATTAGCTTAAAGGCGCACACAAGCCTTATTTCCTGACGAATATAAATTAGGTACTACCTAATATTCTGCTCCAGTCTAGAGGGAATATCTCTTTTAATATGAAATAATAACGTTTCCTTCCGGTAGGAAATTTTAAATCATATCACCCAATGAAGATTTTTGCAGCTAATTAGTTGCAAGAATTAGATTTTTATCTTATAAGGGTTGTATAACAGCTACACGAAAACTAAAATGTTTTATAGAGGTACCGCTTTTTCCTATTGAGTTCCGGTGCTAAATTGTTTTATAATGTAGCACTGAGAACGCTTTCCGAACTTCTTATAAAACAGTTTTGCTGCGCAAACTAATTTATTCTATAAGTATTTTATAATAGTTCGAAACAAATCTTTGAAAGGCCTTTTAAAACAATTTAGCTTCCGGAGCAATTTAGTTTTCGGAGAGTTTTGTAAACATATCACAAAATTAAATTAGAACACTTATAAAACCATTTGGTTGCGACTTGAATTGAGCATGTGATCTCGCTTTTATAAAACTCGAAAGCTGTATTTTAGCTTTTATGACAACTTTATAAAAAAATGGAAGCTTTACATTGGTATTAAATACTTTAACAAAAACCGTTCGTCACAAATACCAATTAACCTGTGTAAAACTAAGTACTGGAGTATGAACTTTGACATTTCCGATCCTGAGAATTTAACACGAATCTAAAATGTTTTATAAGAGCTGTAATGTGAGGTGAAAACATTCGGCCATTTTATAAAAAAGTGAATAAATTGCAGCGCGCAACACTTTAGCATTTAACTTTTTCGTTTACTGACACGCAAAATAAACACGCGAATAAAACAAAAAAAAATTAATGATTTCACTTTTAATTTTTTTAAACGATTTGGAACTTAACATTAAAAATATATTTAATAATAAATATTTATTTAAGTTCATTTATTTTTAGAATTTACTAGGGGCGTTGTATTTTTTCGAGCTAGAAGTATAACTTTTACAATAAAATTAAAGTTGTATGGCATTTTATTCCAATATTAATTGAAAATTAATGTTTACGCATTACGCATATAAGTATTCCAAACAAAATTATGTTGGATGACAAAGTCTGAATTCATAAATTATTTTTGCTGCTCACACATTTTTGAAGAAAATTTGTAATACATTTTTCATAAAGCAAAAATAAGACAACAATAGATCCATATTATACAAATACATATAAGTTTTAACAAATAACTGCAGGGAGGAAGTTTTCATAACTACTATAAAATATCTCCACAACCAAGTTGTAGATACAAATGGTTTTATAAGGGTTTCAAACACTTTCTCGCAGACTGCTAAAACGTTTTATTATTGCTTTATAAATTAGCTTCCACGACCCTTATACAGTGTACCCAATTAGCTCTATAAGAGTTTTTTTAAAGCTCGTATAACATTTTTAACAACAATCTTATAAAACAGTGTGTTTTATAAAGAGTTGTGAGAGCATTTCCGTGGCTATAATAAAGTATAAATTGTTCATTGGGCACCATTCACCAGTCTCTTTCTCTATTATCAAGAATAGTTTTCGTAGAACAAAGAGGCACTTAAAAACCAAAATGAGAAGTCGTAATTGATACTTTTGAAGCCCCATTTAGACAAAACTCCCATGAATTGGAGCAATCTGGAACTGACTCTAATATTCTCTTATTCAGCCCAAGGGAAAGTTTCTATTGAAGCGGTTATTAGCAGCAGTAGTAGCAGCTACCCGGACTAGTAGTATAACCTCTATGGGGTCTACGGGCCTGAAAATTTAATTAAAGTTTTATTGATATTGGAATTTAGACAATGGATAAAAAAAAGACAATTATGGAAGATTTTGGAGGATTAGAGAACTTCATTTTAAACTTATTTTCACGGACATAATAATTAAATTTTGTAGTACATAAATAAAATTTTTTTTTATTCACTGTGTTATCACATACATTCAAGAATTGTTGGAAACAAGATTGGGGTGTCAAGAAATACGTCGTAGCTATCATTTATTACCGGCTTGAAATTTTCAATTTCGAATTTTGTAATGCATTTGAAGAGATATTTATTTTCACATTTTTCTTTTATAGTCGAATCAAGATCATCAATGAAAGAAACCCCTATATGTCAGGTATTCTACAAGAGCTCTAATTGCAATTCAGCATGAGCTGTGTGTATCGAAATCTGCTGCTAGGAGAATGCTTAATATTTTGAAAAGAAAATTTTTGGGCAACAACCTCAAAAAAGGTAATTAAATATATCTCGGCTGTTTGTTGTGCAAATATCTTAGCGAGAAAATGATCGTGATGGAAAGCAGGTATGGAGAAATTCATCGATAAAATAAGTACCAATGAAAAATAATTGTGTACATGTCCTGCAGAAATGAAGCGGAACTCCGGTCTTGCAGTTCAAATCATGTTAGAACCAGGGTTGTTAGAATTGCACTGATGAGCCATTTTTGAGTTATAATTACAAAACGTGTTTAAGTGAAAAAAAATAAATTGAATTTCTATAAGTGGCCAATAGTGATAACCATACTGATGACACCTCTCTGATCACTGGGTCGAAAATTTCAATCATTTTTTTTTTTAAATTAAAGGAATAATATAGGCAAAAGTACTCAAAATCTAATCATCCTGAAAACTATACAGCTTTTAGATACTTGCGCGGTACTGTAAGAAATAGGATTAGAGAATGTTATGATAAATACATTTTAGGCACCGAACATTTCATATCCTCCAAACCTAAGGCATTTTCGTTTTATACAAAGCTTGAAGCTCTCTGGCACCTACCCAAGGGAAATGCTTTACAATGGAACATCTGCTGATAAACCCGAAAGTATTTTCAACTTGTTTGCAAGCTACATTCAAAGTACATTCAATGCTTTCGAGAGCTAAACAATCTCTCCTACATCCAATGAAATCTATTATAACTCCTCTATACATACTCCCCAGATACTTCATTGTGTTGGGTGAAAATCAATTCGCGGGTTTGAACGGTATTCCTAACATATTTTATAAAAATTGCTCTCTTAACCTATTCCATCTTATTTCCGTGTTAATCAATTCTTCTATTTCCAAACATACTTTTCCTGATGTTCTTAAGGACCATTTTTTTACACTGCTTTCAAAACAGGAGATAAAAAACTAGTGAAGAACTACCGCCCTACTTCTACTTCTAATTCCTAAGCTTTGATCCTTGAAAGACTTATTTTTAATAATCTTATATAGCAATTAAAACCGTACACCAACGCTCAACAACATGGCTTCCTACTAGGCCGATCTACGGAAACTAGCCTCTCGATATTCACTGACTCTATTGCTCTGACTCTTGATGAAGCTAAGCAGTTGGCTGCTTTTTATGCTGATATATTTAAGGCATTTGGTAGAATAAGTCAAAGATAGTCATAGATAAAATAAAGAAATTAGGCCTTGATTCTGGCAGTACCCTCTGATTTGTATCGTATCTCTGGAATAGTCATCTAGCTGTTGTAATTAATGGATTTTGATCAAATCTATATGTATACACAAACATTTGGTGTACCCGAAGGTTCATTTTTTGATCCATTTCCCTTCTTATTGCATGTTAATGATTTCTCTAATCCATCCAGTTGCCAACACATTGAGGAGTTGCTCTCCTATTGTAATAAAAATCAACTATCCCTAAACTTTGATAAATGCAAATGTATGTCCTTCTCACGAAAACAAGACCTCATTATGCTGGGATTATATGTAAGTTGGACACTGTCTCCGTCATCCGTGTATCCGAAATCAATTATTTGGGAGTATAGAAGTATGTCGGGGTTTAATGTGAGCACCTAGCTATTTCGCCTTAATTCACGGCAGTCTTGATGCGCGGATTAGTATTTAGGCGACCATCAGCGCTCTTATGAGGCAGAATATGTTATATTCTGTCTCATTGAGTACAATTTTATGTCAGTGCATGTTTGACATTAGACTTTCTGGTCGATGCGAGACCCATCTTAAATCTCCGCCGATCTTTTGATCCCGGCACCCGGTTGATTTAACACAACTCCACGCCTCCTCTCAGCATACATTAAAAAAGGGAGCATCCTTAAAATCCTCGACTGCTCGCCTAAATCATGCAGACTCAGATAATCTCTCTTTGATCGCATATGGTCCATCACAACCACCGCGATGCTCCCAGAAAGGGGCCGTATTCGTGTTGAGGCGAATAGTACTACTATAGTAGTACTATCTGGGGCTCTTTAGCCCCGTGGTACCAAATTAGTAATGTCGGCTAGCCAATTGGTATGGCTTCGTAGTCCATGACCATAAGGTCATGGTTACTACCAGTGGTATCTTTACACACATAGATATCTTTCTAGTAATGGGACTGGTTATTCCATTCGGGCCCAAGAGCATTTGCAACGTCTAAAAAGATGTATATATCCTATAAAGGAAAACACAAACCTTAATTGGCGCTGTAAGCGGGTCCACGCCAAGGTTAAAATATGCTCGGATTCAATTCTGGAGATGATGGAGATTAACACCAGTAATGGTGTTATTAGTATAATTCAATTCATCAACAAATATCTTCCATCTAGTATGCATGCTTTCCTCTTACGCACCTTTCACCTTGGCAGCCCTGCGCTTCACATATTTCTTTTCCGCCGCCAATTTGGAAGTACAATTTGATAGCAAGCTTCTCTCCGATTCGCACACTAACCATATTGCTAACAAAAAGCTTTTAATAGCCTGAGGTTAGTCTTAAGGAGCGTTAGGCCCTTTATACAGCTTTCTTCGCACATAACTCACTTTTTAAATTGATTTTTGTTTTTGATTTCATTATTCATTTACCAAATAACAATTTACTAAAAAAGATTGTATTATCTTGTGTGTGTATTTTCATTAATAAATTTTAATTCTAGTTATATATAGTACCCTAGTTAGATCTATACTAGACTGTGCTACCTCAGCCTGGAATTCTTTCTATACGACCAGGCGTACAGAAATAAAATAGAGACTATTCAACCTAGATTCAATTACTAGGTACTTGCTTTTTAAATTTACAAGCTCATATAGATTATGGCGACAGATTAGCTAGATATTCAATGTTATCCTTAGAAACACGTTATTCCTATCTTGATGAAATGTTGATATTTAAAATTTTTCATGGTTCCATTGACTTATCATAGATATAATCTACTTCAAAAATCAACTTTTCTAATCACCTCACCCGGAACAGCATACATTTCATATAGATGCTCCCCTCACGAACTTCAAATCCCCCATGGTTAGGATTCAAAAGGCGCACAATATGCCTTATTTAACGATGTGGATATTTTCAGTGACAGCTTTGCGTTTTTTAAAAGCAACTAAGTAATTTTACCATTCTAAATTAAATTAATCTATTTCATCTTTACTTGTTTGCTTCCTTCCTTCCTTTCCACGCATTGTATATATTCGAATCGCTTTGCTTGTATGATCTTTCTTACTCTTTTTTAGTTCATAACTTATTTTTATTATTTTTATTTTTTATCTTATTTGTTACTTTTTATTGCTGTTATCTTTATTTCGCTTCATATCAGAGTTTGTTTGGATTTCTAGTAATTACTGGAATTCCTCTTCGATCTTCACTGTAAAACAGTTTCATTTTGCTTTGATTTATATTGTTATGATATACATACATCATAACCACCATGTGCGCCATAAATACTTCGCTTATTTAAGCAATTTCCATTTCCTTTGCCTTTCTCAATTGTCAGCTCATAAACCTTATTAAAATTTCCAAAATGCAGCACAAGCATAATTACAAGTCAAGTGCACGCATATTTTCAGTCACACAAGTGGCATATCAAATTTCTCCATTTCTTAAAATATTACACTCGTCTACGTGACCAAACGAAAAAGTTATCAAGATGCTGACACTGCAAAAGGGATATCGAAAACTCTCAATGGCCACAAATGAAGATAAGAGAATTCGAGTTTGGGGTATATACTCGACCAGTGCGGACGCGTCCAAGGTTTCGGTTCTCGCGAAATTTTAAAGTACATATAATAAAGTATAATAAAGGTATTATATTAACTAGAAGGTGTTTTTAATTTAATTAAAACGTTTAATCACCTCCCCATTCTCCGCCTGCTCGCTCTTCACCCTCGAGGTAAGCACGGCGGGAGGCCATAACAACTGGTGGCAGCGGTAGAATATACAACGACGCGCTCCTCACAATTCTAATTGCACTATTTGGCAAGTGATCGTATTTAGAAAGTGATCCTATTTTTTTTCATTTTTGTGTGCAACACGTCACTACCAATCAAGTTTAGTGAAATCATCATCAGTGACCGTGATAATTAGCAAAATTTAACTAAAAGTTTATATAGTTGATTTGCATATCAATATAAATAAACAAACAAAAAAAACAACAGAAGATTAAACAACAGAAGATTAAATAAAGTCATCAAATTTAAAAACTTAAAATCATACTTACATACATATAGAAAAAAAAATATTTTTGTTGAAAAAAAAAAACATAATAAAAATATATATAATACTTTGCCAATTTTAAAAGAAAGTTTTCAAATTTTTTTTTGTAAAGACGACCAGTAAATTTTTCATAATTCGCTTAGTGACATAAAGTTTTTCCTATAATTCGTTTATGAAAAAGTTTGGGTTTACTAGCTTCCCAAAAATAAAAAAAATAAAAAAAAAAAAAAATAAAAAAGCTAAACAGTGAAGAAAAAAAAAGTTATACAGTCAGAGGTAACATACCTGACTTCTGGTGAGATCCAGTGGGTTATCGTGCCCACACTGAAGGAAGGAAGGAAGCCTAAGGATTCTAACCCCAAGACGAGAGAAATTGCCGTGTGTTTTATTGCCAAGGAGATAGCAACAACAAGAAAATCAATCCGCAAGTAAAGGTTTGGACAATAAATACTTTCTATTGGTGAAATTATACTTTCTATTGGTGAAATTATTATGTCTTATTATTTTAGTAGAAATAGTGAATTTTAATAGAAATAATAAAAGAAAAAAAAAATAAATTTATTTTAATAGAAAGAAAGAAGAAGTGTTAAATTAAACTTGAATAGGGAATTTTTTTTTGTTGAGATTTTTTTTTGTAAATGCACATAAGGCAGACATCTTTTTTTTTAACTTTTGAGTGCTATATCAGTTCGTGTAAAACTTCGCTTCTCCGAACATTAATAATTTTCCTTTTAAAATATCATTTTCCTTAATTCGTTCACGAAGTTCAAGCTTTAAAGATAAAATCTTTTTATTTAAATTACTGAAGAAAGTTTTGACATAGATGTTAAACAATTTCGTCCATCGAACAAATTTTCAAACTGTCCAACATTTGATGAATTCTGGTCCCTTTCTTGTAGCAACTTCTTGCATTACCTCAGTTAGAAGCACATAAGTTTCATTTTTTTAAAAAAACCATCACTTTCCAGAGTAGCTTCCATAAGTTCCATGGATAGCTCATTATCTTTCTTTTTCAAGAAATTCTTTTTCTTCTTACAAGTAAAGCTCTTTCACTAGGATCTTCAAAAAAAAAAACACTCGTTTGTATTCCTCGCATTTCTTACTAAGCTTTCTAAACATCCTGTTCAGAGTTTTGTGCAAGTGTAAGGCTTACAATAATTCATTTTCACGCACTTTTCTGGTAATTCCACTCTATACTACAGAAAAACCAAAGCTTCAAATCCCCTTCGTAATTAACTTGGATAGACTGAAGGCAGGTCTACCCAGGTTTCACTAAATCCATCGTCAATATTTTAACGCGAAGACGAGTAGCCACAGTAAGTCTGTTCGAAGAACTCCCTTATCACTCGGACAGCACAGATTCCACTATGGAAGTGACATTGAGCTTAGCAGATGTTCACCATATTATTCCTGTATTTGATGGGAATCCTCTTGAACTAAACAAGTTCATTGCATGCGGAGATGTTTTGTTTACTTCCGCGAAATCTGCTACTGAACAGAAACTTTTTCTAGAAGTCGTTAAAACTAGATTGCAAGGGACTGCTTACGAGTTGGTGCAACACAAAACCTTCTCTAAATGGGAGGAATTATCGCAGGAACTGAGAGATAATTTCAAAGACGAAAGGTCCTGCGAGACCGTGCAGAATGAAATTTTGTCTTCTAAGCAGAATGTTAAAGAATCGGTCAAAGAATTCGGAGACAGAATCCAACAACTTTTAGGTGTGTTAAACTCTACTACTTATTCTAACGTGAGTGAAACGAGTATTCGTGACTACCTTTGCGAAGAAAATGGTAAATTGGCACTGCAGGCTTTCGAAGAAGGGTTGAAAAATTACAGTCTGAGACTATTGGTTAAGGCTCATGGGGAAAAGAGTCTCAAAAAGTCTGTAACATACGCCGTCGAGCAGGCTTCACGTCTGGAAAGAAATGCTCCAATGCATATGCACATTAGTAAGCCCACACCAAGGCAAGCTCTCTTCTGTCAGTTATGTCGCAGGGAAGGACACACGCGAGAAACTTGTTTTAGAAATACAAATTTACCCCATTTCACTCCCAGACAAATAAAAAAGGAAGTACAATACCTTACCTGTACATACTGTAAAAAGCCCAACCACTCGATCGAACATTGCAGATCAAGAATATATAATAACAATGCACGTAACCGGAATGATCAGTATTTCAGGGAAAGGAATAGAAACCTTTCGCCTATGTATGGAAATTTCTCTCAAGCACATACAAGACCGCAAGAGAGACACCCTTCTCAAAATAGTTTGAACATACATTATGCACCCACTAGATCCAAGAATAATTCGGTGCAAACAAAAGCGAAAGCATTACATGCTATTGATGTACCACAACTCGGTACACATACGGGAAACGGCTTTGTTCGGGAGGAAGAAATCGGCACTCCATCTCGAATAACTCATTCGGCCGATGTCTTAAGACAAAATGCTCCAGCAATAATAAAAGTCTCGCTTTGCATGAATCAAAGCGAAACAACCATCACTATACCTTTTAAGCCTTCGAATAAAGATTATGTTACTTTCCTAGTAGATACCGGTGCGGACATTAGTTTAATAAAATGCACAAAAGAGAAAAAGAAAAACAAAATCTTAGAAAATAATACTTTCCGTCGAATATCAACGATAGCTGGGGAGTCAGTTCAAACCTTTGGCACCTTAATTGGTACACTAGACCTTTCGCATAGCAGCAACAAACTGCAACTACAACACCCATTCGAATTATTAGCACACGAAGCTAATCTTGCGTACGATGGCATAATCGGAAATGATTTTTTAAGGAAATATAAATGTACCATTGATTACAATAGTAATGAGCTGTTGATCCGACCTGAAATAGGCGATAATGTTTTATTGGAAAATAGTCGTCACATAGAAAACTCTGAGAAAACCGCCAAATCTGTGTTTTCGAATCCTGAGTATCAAACTATGAACAAAGTCTCGTCCGTGGAAATAAACCAGGAAAACCGAAAAGGTGACATAATCCCAATACTCACTCAGACGCTTAGGTTTGGAAACACAGTAACTGGTTCAGAAAAGATAGAAAGCTACCATTCTAACCCTTTATCAAAAGAAACTAAAGGAAAATCCTATAAACCAGAAATAATTAAGTTGAAACCGCGAAGTGAACAAATTGTGGAAATTCCTTTTAAACACAATAAGGAAGTAGTTTTTAGAAAAAAACAATTGCTAAACGGTGTTTACCTGGCAGCAACTATGGCTAGACCAATGAATCAAACCACCAAAATATTAGTGATGAATTCGAATGATAGAGAGATAGATTTAGATTTACAAAACGCGGACATTGAATGGGATGACCTAAATAACTTCGATATTATTGAAACTGACTCAGAAAATAACCCGGTAGAAAATCGTTTAAGAAAGTTGGAAGGTTTACTAAGACTAGATCATTGTAACCTAGAAGAAAAACGATCCATAACCAATATTTGTAGGCAATACAATGACTTATTTTATTTGGAAGGAGACGTCTTGTCTTATACTAATGCAATTTCACATCATATACCTACCCAGGCTGTTAAACCTCCTATATATACGCGACCATACAGACTCCCTGAATCACAAAAGGCTGAAATTCATAAGCAGGTGGACGAGATGCTGCAAGGTGGTGTGGTGAGACCAAGCTGCAGTCCATGGAACTCACCTCTTCTCCTGGTACCGAAAAAAGCCGATGGCAATGGTAATAAGAGGTGGAGAGTGGTGGTGGACTTCCGTAAGCTGAACGACATAACCATTGGTGATGCGTTTCCTCTGCCCAATATAACCGATATATTGGACCAGCTGGGCAAAGCCAAATACTTCAGTACGCTCGACTTGGCGACCGGATTTCACCAGATTCTAGTAGTTGAAAAAGATCGCGAGAAAACTGCTTTCAGCACACCATTTGGACATTACGAGTATAATCGGATGCCATTTGGGCTGAAGAATGCGCCCGCAACCTTTCAGCGATTAATGAATAATGTGCTGATGGGACTACAGGGTATACAATGTTTTGTTTATGTAGATGATATTGTTATCTACGGATACGATCTACGAGATCATAACGTCAAATTAACTAACGTACTAGATCGTCTGCGTAAGCATCACTTAAGGTTACAACCAGAAAAGTGTAATTTTATAAAAAGAGAATTAACATACTTGGGGCACATTATTTCTGAAGACGGACTTAAGCCTGACCCCGAAAAAATAAAAGTCGTTAAGGCTTACCCTAGACCTAAAAAGACCAAAGATGTTAAATCATTTTTAGGATTTGCAGGCTATTATCGTCGATTTATTTCAAATTTCGCCGATACAGCAAAACCGTTAACGAAATTATTGAAGAAAAATGTTGACTTCAAATGGGATGCTTTATGTGAAGAAGCGTTCAAACAACTTAAAGAAAAACTTATTAGCTCTCCAGTACTAACATATCCCGACTTCACTAAAGAGTTTTTGGTAACAACTGATGCAAGCGATTTAGCTGTGGGGGCCGTACTTTCCCAAGGGAAAATAGGAGATGATAATCCGATCTGTTTTGCGAGTCGCACCCTAAATGCCGCCGAAAAAAGGTATACTACTACAGAAAAAGAGCTTCTTGCCATAGTATTTGCGGTTAAACAGTTCCGCCCTTACATTTATGGGAAACCATTCACCATATTGACTGATCATAAGCCACTGCAATGGCTCATGAATCTCAAGGAACCTACATCTAGATTAGCTAGGTGGAGGATAACTCTGGAAGAGTATGAGTACAAAATCTTATACAAACCTGGGAAGTGTAATGCAAACGCGGACGCACTCAGTCGAATAAATACAGATGAGCATGACAACGAGCACAAAGTCAATGTGAGAGTAACAACTAGAAATCAATCTAAGAAATTAATAAAGAATAGAGAAAGTAATGGTAGCGAGAATAGATTGAGAAATGCAAGTCCACATGCAGTAAGTGATGGGAATACAAACCCAAGCAGCTTCAAAATAATCGAAAAGCAGGAGTCCATATTTAAAAACAAATCCATCCGTTACAAATTTATTATTTTACCTTTAGTCCAAACCTATGAAGAAAATGTGTTAAGTAAAATATTGGAAAATTATATAAGTCCAAAAATTGGCGAGTCGGAGGTCTTCCGCCATAAATCAAATTTAACGTATTATATTGTCGCTAAAACCACACTTCCAATACGGTCTAAGAAAGATTCTTGCCTTCTAAAATCAATTGTAGATAAAATTCATTCGTATTGTAACAAATATCACGTAACTGAGGCAGGTATATTCATCCCTACTCATGATACTAAATCGGAAGTAACATCCGTCTTATCTGAAATATTTGGGAATTCTGAAATACGATTTTATAAATTTATGGATTCAAGAATATGTTTAAGCGATCCCGAAGACATCTCTAAAGTTCTGTTGGAAAGTCACACTTCTCCTTTAGGAGGCCACCAAGGCATATCTCGTACATGGAAGCGTTTAAAAACAAGGTACTCTTGGCCCACTATGATGAACGATATAAAAAATTTCATCCGTAAGTGCGAATCTTGCCAGAAAAATAAATTGCAAAAGAATCCACCAATTCCTATGAGAATCACTACCACAAGCTCAAAACCCTTCGAGCGAATATCTTTGGATATTGTGGGGCCATTACCGGTCAGTTATGAGGGAAATAAATACCTTCTGACCTTCCAGGATGACTTAACAAAATTCTCAGAAGCCCTACCAATTCCAAATGCTGAAGCAACAACGGTGGCTAGAAGGTTTGTAGAGAATATTGTGTGCCGTCACGGAATTCCGGAATGTATCCTCACTGATCAAGGAACTAATTTTCTTAGTAACCTATTCAAAGAGGTTTACAAACTATTAAAAATTAAGAAAATTAATACAACACCCTATCACCCTCAGACCAACGGAGCGCTCGAACGTAGTCATCGCACTCTGGCAGAATATCTCCGTCACTACGTTAACCAAGACCCTCTCACCTGGGATTCTTGGATTCCCTACAGTATGTTCGTATACAATACGACTCCTCATAGTAGCACAGGTTACACACCTCATGAACTATTATATGGACTTCCAGCTAACCTACCTAGCACAATTGAGCGAAAGCCACAGCCTTCATATAATTACGAAAATTACGCGAACGAGATAAAAGCACGTTTGCAACACGGATACCAGATTGCCAAAGAGATTTTATGGAAGAAAAAGGCACAATCCAAGAAGTACTATGATAAGAACACGAAAGAAAAGCGACTTAACGTCGGTGACAAGGTCCTCCTAAGAAATCACTTACGAAAAAATAAACTTGCCTCCTTGTGGGAAGGACCTTACGAGGTAATCAAAGATGTATCAGATGAAAATTGTATTATCAGTGTAAAGGGTAAACCAAAAACAGTTCACAAAAATGATATAAAGCTTTTCCACGAATGGTCCAATTAGAATGTAATTTTATTCATCACCTTCATCTCTTTCTTCAAAATCGACTGAAATATTCATTTGCAACCCACCGATAACCTCAATACAAACTAACACTAACTTCTTTTAGGTTATCATGTGGCACTCATCTTTACTTATTGGGCTTATAATCATCGTTGCTGGAGATAAATTCAATATAACTCCAATTAACCAATATCCTGGAATCTACTTTGAAGAATTAGGTAAAGTAGAGCTTTACTCCAGTGAATGGAAGGTAGTAGTTTTCTTCGACTTGAGAAGGTTGTCAGCTGCATTGATGTATACCGGGAGATATATAGGCGAAATTAACCAACTATGCGGACTTCTGCAGATCACAGAATTCGGTCACACTTGTAATAGCACAGTGATGGAGTTAAATCACTTGATGGGGGATATTACGCTTAAATATAGCTTATTAGAAGGAAATGTTAGAAATAAACGCTCGCTATTTGACGCGATCGGAACAGTTAGTAAGACTTTATTCGGGACCCTCAATGAGGACGATGCGAAGTACTATAATTTACAAATTGATAAGATTAAACGCAATGAAAATCATCTTCTAAATTTATTAAAAAATCAAACTCTTATACTAGAAACGACGACAAATGTCTTTAGCAAATCGCAAACAGAAATTGATAAACAAATTTCAGTTTTAAACACAAAAATCATAAAAGTCAAAACCATGGTAGATGAGTTGTTAAACATGAGTCATGATCAAAAGATGTTCTCTGAAATGGAATCCTTAACTGCGCTTTCAACTCTCATTATCATTCGATACCAGAATGTGATTAACAATATTTTAGATATGGTCACAGATGTGCGCCATGGAAAGCCACATCCGTCTATTATCACTCCTAGACAACTGGAAAACGTCCTCACAACAATTCGGAAAGAATTACCAGTTGATGTTCGTTTGCCATCCGATCTAAAAAATGATAACCTTCTCCAGCTGTACCGTATTAGCAGCATGAGCACTAACGTACTCAATGAGAGGATTATATACGAACTCAGAATCCCATTGCCATATAAAGAGAATTATCAAATATACAAGGTGATGCCTCTGCCCACGATTTCAAAACAAAGTTTCATTTTTATACAACCTACAATTGACTACCTACTTATATGTAGATTACGACAGAGAACACTATTACGACCTAACTGCCGAAGAATTAGCGAATTGTATCACAGAGGATCATAACCAATATTTATGCCGTATGGCACACCCGCTATTGAATGTTAACTCTAATAGCAATAATTGCGAGATACAGCTAATAAAGCGAACAAATGTCTTACCTCCCTCATGTGATATAAGACAATCGAACCATTCGATCGTTTGTCTCAGGCAAATAAATGGCTCTTTTCGACCAAAGAAAATTCTGTAGTAGAGGCCGTTTGCCAAGACAAGATAACTCCATACACACTTTCCCAAGTTGGGGTGATTGAAATTCCAGGCAACTGTTACCTGAGAACACAAGAACTGATGATACGCGTATACAATACGAAACAAACACAAATTAAAAACTCTTATATACCTCCACTAAATATCTCGGATTTAATGTTAAACCACACCAAGCTTTCATTCAACCTAACCGACAAGGCCACTCTGGTCAAATTTACTCATACCGGAGATGATCTTGCTAAAATTTCAAACGAGATTAAGGTTTTGAAGGAGCAAGAAGGGAAAGGACTTTTGAAAATAGATCGACATGATGTGCACCATTACACCCTTGTCTATATTCTACTATCGATTATCGTAACAATCCTTGCTTACAAAACTTATAAAGCGAAATTTTGTAATTGTAAACGACGCAAGGACAAACTATCTGTCCAAGTAGAAGAAGCTCAAGAAACTAATGAACGCCCTTTTGTATTCACCTGCACTTCACGCACACCATAAATGCCGCGAATCAAAATGCTATAGCACGAACATAAGAAAAAAAAGAAAAGAAAAGGAGATGTATGTATATTTGTGTACTAATAAAACAAAGCATGTAATTTGTTATTCTAAAAATATATTTTTATTATTCATACATCTACAAAAATTTATAATTATAATAAAATTTTATATAAATAATAGAATAAAAGTTACTTTAGCCTTGTAACAAGTAGAAATAGAAAAAAAAAAAAAAACTTTTTGTTTAATCAAATGTATTCTCTAGTTATTAAAAGAAAAAAAAAACAAAACAAAACACAAAAAAATAATAATAATTGTAATAATAGAATAGGCATATACCAAACTAGGATTAAATGAAAACGATATTTCTTTTCCTTATAATATTTCTCTATATCATGTCTTTAGTGTACATACTTACCTCTTTAAAAATACATTTGTAAGCGAGTAACGGACTTTGGACGCAGTCGAAAAAATTTATTAATTTTATTATCTTATTCCTTCGCCCAACGAAAACTCACGATCCTTCAGACCATGAGTTTCCTTTTTTTTAGGGGGATGGTGTTATGATATACATACATCATAACCACCATGTGCGCCATAAATACTTCGCTTATTTAAGCAATTTCCATTTCCTTTGCCTTTCTCAATTGTCAGCTCATAAACCTTATTAAAATTTCCAAAATGCAGCACAAGCATAATTACAAGTCAAGTGCACGCATATTTTCAGTCACACAAGTGGCATATCAAATTTCTCCATTTCTTAAAATATTACACTCGTCTACGTGACCAAACGAAAAAGTTATCAAGATGCTGACACTGCAAAAGGGATATCGAAAACTCTCAATGGCCACAAATGAAGATAAGAGAATTCGAGTTTGGGGTATATACTCGACCAGTGCGGACGCGTCCAAGGTTTCGGTTCTCGCGAAATTTTAAAATACATATAATAAAGTATAATAAAGGTATTATATTAACTAGAAGGTGTTTTTAATTTAATTAAAACGTTTAATCACCTCCCCATTCTCCGCCTGCTCGCTCTTCACCCTCGAGGTAAGCACGGCGGGAGGCCATAACAATATTATGATTTTCCTTTGAAATTGTTGTTTTTATTTCTTATGTCTTATTTTGAGCTACTTAGGTATTTTATTTTGTAGTTCTTCTTTTCCTTCTTATTTTTAGTTAAAGTTTGTATTTGTGGATTTATCTGTTTGCTGTCGTATCAACTTCTTAAATAAATAAAAAAATAAATAAAATAAATATGGAATTGTCTTATACTTATTGTGAATACTAGTTTTAACACTTCTAACAGGATAGACAGATTTTACAGCATCTTTTCTTAATTTTACCCTTAAACAATAATTAAAAAATCAGCCTCCTAGCACCCCTACTACTTTTCTGGTATCATCTCCGCTCTCTTTCAGGAGCTCCTACGTTTACTTCCCATTGTACATAGGCCATAGTTGACTTGCAACAGGAGTCCTGATTGACCCACCAGTGAGTAGCTTTAAGATATCTATCATTGGTGATCTCGTCTTAAAAAGTTCCGATCGGGATTCTCACATACGATTAAGGTCTAAGTTAGTTGTAAAATTGTTGTAAAATTGCAAATTGTGTAGAATTTTTTTCTTTTATATCTCAATGAAATAAACTATAATAATCATCTTTTAAACATTTCTAAAATAATATGTCTTTGTTCTCTTCTAGGCGTTATTTTTTCGTACACTTCGGCTTATGTAAGTAATTTGTTTGATTTCTTTAACAATAATTTAAAATATGTCTGCTATGTGGTGCAGAAATTTTTTGTTTATTTTTATTTATAACTCTATCATTTGTTGTTTTCATTTTATCTTAAATGAACTCTTCCGAATAAATTATAATGAAACCCTTTTCTATGTCCTTATTAAATACTACATCCGAGAAAAAGTGTCTGAATACCTGTCTCTTGCTGCCTTTTCATTTTTCTAACTAATAAAGAAAACGCAGCTTTTTGAGGTGATAAATGTGGAAACTTTTTCTATAAAATTTCACAGTAAGCCAAATTCACAGAGGCCAAAATGAATTCAGTATTATAACTCTGAATATAATTCACGTACAGGATATCAACTTCAGCATTTTTCTGCAGGTTTCTGATGTATAGCGCTTTCTTTACCTCATCTTATTCAGTAACGCCCATTCGTAATTTTTTTTTAATGAATTCAATTCGTGAGTGTTTTTATAATTTTCAACAAAAGACAGTCAAAGTGTGAATTTTGTACGAGCAAGTGTACCTAGGTCACTTTTAATGAGTATTTGAAGAGAAAAGAAAAACACAAATGGAAGACATTTCTTAGGGGGAAAAGGTAAAAATAGAAGAAAAAGTTTAAGGAGTTCTTTGGTAAGGTAATGTCTGGCCATAAGGTATTGTTGCTTAAATCAACTACATTCTGGACTTACAGCTACCTGTAATATATAGAAATAAATGTACGACTTGAAGACTTGTATCGTAATAAATTTTATTTTATTTAATTTCAATTTATATGGCCTCAGTAGTTTACTAGAGAAACATTGAGTTTGAAACCATTTTCAATTGAGTAATTTATGAAATTGAAGGTGATGATAGAAAACAATTGTAAATTGTCTGCATATAAGAGAATGTTTCAAGTGGGTTATTCAGTTACTAATAAATATGAAAAGTAGAAGAGGACCTAGAACAGAAGCCTGATGATGAACCCAATTTTATTGGAAAGTTTTTGAGTTTTTAGACCTATCTCCTATAGATAGGCCTAAGATCGATTTGCTTGTTGCTCCGAAATCCCCAATGGATGTCCCTAGAGTCCATTTGCTACTTGCTATTTGGAAAAAAATATTTTTATAACAAAGAATGAAATATGCTATATCGCTTATATAAAATTTATTTAAATGTTAGGCTCGACTGCACGTGTGTACAGCTAAAAAAGTCGTCGACTGTTAATAATTGATGCAATGTGCTCTGCTGAGTTCATTTTACAATTCGTAGAATAAAATTTTTGTCTGCATACTTTTAGAGTAGTGGTAGGAACCCCATGCGGGGGGAGGGGGTGGGGTTCCAATACGGTATGTTGCATACCAAATTAAAGGTCCTGACGACTACTAATTTCAGAGGACTTTCTCGGGATATTTTTGCTGCCGGAGAGCCCATTTTCATGCACTTTGGTCACATACACCTCAGTTACTACATTTCGGATATATTATGCAGTTCTTTCTTTCTATGGCCATTAGTACTTTATTGTAAACATTTTTCTCATGGAAATCACTTTCCACCAGGTATCGAATTCGCACTATCACGAGAAGTGTTAAAGTCCACTTTTTCTCCAAAGAAAATCGCTCAAGCTACATTCGATCGCCAAAGCTTTCTCCCGCTAAACTAAAATAAACATTGTTAATAAAATATATTCAGAGTATCATAATACTTAAGATATCTTTCATGTCTGTTTATGTCGGCCTTAAAGTTGTATGAAAACTGGTCATTCCTCTTTGCCTACATAAATTTTATTTCAACTCAAAAATATTGTTATTCTGCTACAAACTTATTGTAAAAATATTGTGTAACTTTACCCAAAGTTTATTTTTTACATACAATGTACCGGAGCTCATTTTTCGTAGTCTTTTATTTCTAAAACTCATTTCCAATTTGACCACGTGTGTTCAAGTTGCGATCACAAATAATTATTATTACATATACATATGTAGGTATATATACCGAACTTCGTAAATATTATACATATTATGATCGTATTTTAAATTAAAATGTTTTTAAAAGTTTTATTTATCTAAAAGATTTTTCCTTTTCATTTTATATCATGTTTTCCTATATATCTATTCAATTTTGGCCATATTTTCCACAATTTTCATAAATTCTATAAATCGTCCTCATATATATATGTGGGTACCTGTTGTCGATCCCACAACTCTTGGCAGGTAGACGTAGAGTTTCCTTTCAACTTTCCAATATCAAAGGCTCTGACCTACTTTTCCCAGAAGTATTTCATTTCATATTTCTCAGCACATTCACCCACTTTTGATGTCTTTGTTGCTATTTCTGGGTAACATAGGCTTTTCGCTCCAAGAGTCTTAAAGTTATTTTTCTAAAAGGAGGTTAAAAGTAGGGCTGGAACTGGACGGGAAAAACGGGGAAAAAATAAATAAAATTGAATCTATGAATGTAATTACATCTAAAGCCTTTCGGACCGTATACATAAATTGGTTAAAAAGATTTGTGTGGTTTGGGAAATATGTGGTTGTTCTTTTTTGGAGCATATATGTAACACAGTAAGCGTTGAGGTGTGAAATGTATGTAGGTAACTGTAATTCTATAAGACAAACTGATTTAATAAATTACTATTAATACTGGATAGTGGACAGGCGTTATTTACTTACATTTTAACTATTCTAGACCCGTAAAACTACGATCATAACCCAAACTATTCTACAGTATTGAGGTGAAATATGTTGGACCTTCAAGCCCACCGCAGGGTTATCGATGTCGAGTTGTGGGTAATGACGGCAATTCGTCAATATTGTATCCACGCTTCGATTTATTTATTTGTTCCCAATGTTCGTCAAATATATAAATAAGATAAGAAACATAAATTTTAGTATGTAATAAAAAACACTATTATTGTGTCTCAATAAAAAGTAGATTTATTTTATATTATATATTTTGTTTAGTTCTTCTTTAATTTATTTACAACTGTATTTTTATTTTTATTTTATTTTTAATTCACTGCCGCTACAACTGGTGTTCTCTATTCAGATACATAAATGAAACTCCTCTCGTACTACACTGACACTTCTATTTATAACCATCATACTTTTTTACATAGTTTACAGTAAACTATTTATGCTATTACTTAATTTTTTCTTAAAGTTTTTCAAAATTGTATGTATACTATTTTAATGTGTAATCATAAGTATAGACGCTACAGTGCTCATCAATGTTCTTGTATTCTACGGACAATAGCTTTGACACTTTAAATGGTCCTGATAATATCCGAGTAGCATTTCATTCGCTGGCTTGAGGTTCACCTATATTTGCAGGTTCTATTCAACATGTACATCTTGTCCTACGTTGGATAGAATTTAACAAAGTTGAGGTATTACAGCCTAGCTAAACTAAGAAATATACAGATGCGCTTATAATGTTGTTGTAATGAATCGTCATCAATAATTACATTTCTTAGTTACGATTTGTTTTGTTTCTTTTACCATGAATGAAGTTTCTAATTTAGAAAATATGTTATCATAGATAGAACGCCTAAGGTGCTCTATGTGTTACAAGATTTCTATCACTTTAGTAGTAGCTATGTGGGTGCGTGATAGTTTCCAAATAAGATCGGCCCGCTAGCACCTCGACTATTTGTGAAGAGTGTGGAGTGGGTAAAAAAAAAAGCTTGAGCTGCCACGCACCATAATAAAAAAAACGTGCCGTTAAATGAAATCAATGCACACATTTAGTTCTGAATGGACCATACATCACCTACCTTTCGATATATTGGAAGGATCTGATGTTTGTAGTCCAACTTGTATCGTGCCCCAACTAGTCGACGATGAACTCCGATTCCCTGTAACTTATCTCCGAGCAATGAGCGGACATATTCAGTAAATTCTAAAGTTGTATTTTGAAATACAAATAGGATATAGGATTATAAACTCCAAATTTTATATGCTTTTGTCAAAAATAAGAATCGTATGTCATGTTGGTATGACATGTTAACAAGTATAAATTGCAAATATAGATTTCTAGGCAAAACTAAGATACGAATGTCATGAGGTTAGGACGCATTAGCAACCATTATCTCCAGGTATGCAATTCTTAACAAACAGAAAAAGAAACCCCAGGACAACCATTGGGTTTGCCTTGCAAATATTTACTCAGCGGTTTCGAAACTTGTTGTCATAATAATTATTTCCAATAAATTACAAGAAAGTCAAACTTCCGTAAGGTCCTGTCCTAGAAAGAGCACCATGGAAGTCAGAATGTTGCTATTAGCCCAGTCGGGTTAGCATATCATCTTACAAAAATTCCTGCTAGTAATTTTATTTTTCTCTAACCTTTAGGGGGTCACTGGTAGCCTAATTCAAAATGGCGACCAAATTCAGCCGGTGTGTTACCATCTTAAGTTTAAGGGGGAGTGTTCTTGCTCAATATCTAGGACATTCTCAACTCTTTAACAAAAATTTTAAGTACTTAAGTTGTTGTAACTTTGATTCCGTATAACTTACAAATTTTATCATGCGATTAATATTTTTCGAAAACAATAAAAAAAATGTGGTAAAGTATAATTATTGAATTATCTCGTTTATAATTAACCTTAGGACATAAATGTACAGGAACAATCTTTTTAGAATTTCATTTCCTACAAGGTTGATCTCTACCACTTTTTTTCCTAGAACCAATATTTAAGGTCCTACGCCTATGGCAAGCCTAATGGGACTCAACTGGCTAGTTGACCCTCGACGCAACGGCAACGAACAAGAGTGAAGCATCCCTTCGACCTGGAAAGGCTCAGTTTGTTGACCGATGTTTTACGCAGTATACGTATTGCATGCAAAATGAAAAATTGATTTTTGTGTGGAGAAACTGCAAGCGAAAATAATATTGTAAAAAACAGGTGTACAGTCACTTATACCAAGAAGCATTATTGCCATAGACGAAACAGCGACGAATCTCGATTATCATCAAAATCATCATCATCAAAAACAACGCCATCACCAGTTCAAATTCAGGTATTACCAACATTCGATTTGAAAAACTGTTGCTTCATATGTAAAGAAAACGTTGATCTAGTGATGAAAAAAAGGCGTTCCATAAACGTGCGGCGTCACGACGAATTCACACGAGAAATAATAGCACGAATCGAGAGATTGATTTAACGGTTATTAAAAGTCGGTATCATCACACTTGGTGGAAAGCCCACATTATTACGGGTCGCGTGAGACATCAGGAAGATCGGTTTCTTGCTTTATAGGCCGTGCCGTGGAGTATATTTTCGATTATGTTCATAACAATGGTGACGAATGTCAATTTAACCTAAAAAATTAGAATTGGAGACGATAATATGTTTTTTTGGCACTTATCAGAAAATCCTTTCGCAAACCTGGTATGAATGAGGCAAAGCTATCCGACCATCAGAAAGAAATGTTGAAAGTTGTTCGTGAAGCGGCTATCTTTTAGTCGGGAAGATGACAGACCTACCTAATCTGATTTTTTGATAGCTTGGTATATTGCTTGTACATAACTGCATAAATTGATCGCTCAGGTACCTAACTATGTCACGCCGTACAACTGAACGTTGTATTAGTGAAATTAGTAAAAAATTTGAAAATAGGTTGTTCATGTGTAATTTGAAAAATTGTACAGCATTCAGTTTTTAGCTCTTGATGTCTACAGACATTCAGGAGGTTCAAAAATTCACCGTTTTTGCCCGCTATGTATCTGCAAACGTAAATGTGAAGCATGAAATGTATGACAACTCACGGTGTCGATGTCAGAAATATACATTTGATGAAGTAAGGTTCAGCTTTGAATTGCCGCGAGATAAATTCATAAGTGTTGCAACTGACGGTGCGCCTACAATGTTAGGGAGAACCAGGATCCCGTTGTAAGCATCAATCCTGAAATTCCACATTTTCTACATCTTCACTGCATAATTCACCGCGATCAAATCATAAAATACGAAAATGTGTGGAGGATTGTTTTGCAGATTGTGAATTTAATTACAACAAGTTCCAAAACTCATCGTCAAGTTAAGATCTTTCTCGAAGAGTTGCGGTGAAATTATAAAACAGATTGAATTGAATAAGTGATCTATCCTTTGATGGTCAACTTTCAATGTTTGACTTTTGCATTTGGTGGAACTCCATCCTATCATAACATTTGCAAAAGAAAAAGGGAAAAACTACCCAGAATTAGAAAATAGAACTTGTCTTCATGTTCTTCACCAACATTCCAACGGAAAAAATAACAACTGATTGGTCAAAATCTGTTTTTAGTTTTGAAGCTAAACTTCGGCGATTTATGTATGATTTTAAGTCCAAACTAGTTAATCTCTATCGACGCAGCAAAAAAGAAAATTTAAATGAATATAACAAAACATTTGAAGAATTGCAAACTTAGGTTTGAAGATTTGCACAATTCTTATATCTACATTTGCATATTCTGTGAACACATTTATTTGTAATACTATTGAAGATGAATTTCCAATTTCTGAATTTTTTTCGAAAAAGCGGTTCGGAAATTCGAGTAATTAGATATGAAATAGAATCAGGCATTGCAAATGTGGCACAAATTTACTTCTATAATTGAATTTTGGAAACTCGTACTAGAATTATAATAACCAAACTTAAAGAAAGCTGCTTCCAGTCTAATTTCAATTTTTGTACTTAAATACTTTAGTGTGGCTTTTCGAAATACGTATATGAAAAACCGGCATGCAGTTCTCATTGACCTCATGCGTGCCCACCCCTGATCTAGGATATCGTAAGAATTAGTCTTAGAACAATTCCAACTTGTTTATTTTTATTTTGTTACTTTCAAGTCTTTCCTATATTTTGGCTTGAAAAAAAAAAAAAAAAAAACATGCATGAATTAAAAATATGATAAAAAAATTGGTTAGATAGTTTAAACAACTGTTTTTAAATAACTTTTATCAACTCACAAACTCCTGACTAAAAAACTTTGTGTCTGAGCGCGTGAGAGTACCGTTCGTGCCGAAAAAGTTTTAGGTTAGTCAACGTAGACGGACGTACATGTAATTTTTATACCCTAGATGAAATCGATAGGGCATACTGAGTTTGTTATTCCGTTTGGGACACCTCAAAATAATGATGGTAGAGCAAAATGCATTAGACACCCACGCATAATATTAAAAGTTATTTTGCATGTCCGTCCGTCCGACTTTGCGGACGATAACTTGAGAGAGCGTATACTTAGAGAGCTGAAATTTTGTAAACGGACTTTAAAAGTAAAATTAAGTTCGAAAATGAGACAAATCGGGCAACTCCTTCGTGGGGTTGCCATATAAAAGTTTCGTTTTCCGCTTTATATTTGGACACTGCCTGAGAACGCGTTGACGTAGAGAGCTGAAATTTCGTGCATGATGTTTTTACTACATTAGCAAATAAAATGTCAAAAATGGACTAAATCGGGCAACTTCTTCTTGGTGTTGCCATATAAAAATTTAGGTTTTTTACGTATACTTTGAAAACGATCAGTCCAAGATATTTTTATTGTACTAAAAACTTCTGCAGAATACGAAATCCTATAAAATTGGTTATAATCATTTTTTCTGTCCGACAAACCGTTCTAGAAATATATGCGAAAAACAACTTCATAAATCATACTTGTATAGATCGGTGACCATACGAAATTTAATACGGGCATTCATCTAGGGTATCATAAGAATTGGCCTTTTTACTTGTTGTATTTAGAATGAGTGAGCTTTCCGACGGGGCAACATTTTCTCACGTTGTGGGGGTTTTGGATGAGGTGGTAAGTACCACCCTTGGGGTTGTCCAATTTGGGCCGTGTGTGATATGAAAGGAGTTTTGAAATTGGAGAGTCGAAATTCAAGATACGAAAGTCCAGTTTCGAGAGCGAGACGCGAAGATCGAGAGTTGAGATTCGTTTAGTCGGGATTCGAGAGTCGGGAGAGTATACTGAATTCATGACTGAAACGTAGAAAATAAAATATCTTAAAAAAACTTTTAAATAAGTAATATTAGTAAATAAAATGCCTAAAAAGTAAATAACAAAATTTTTTTTTCAGTGATATACACAAGAAAAATATAAATCTTAAATGTTTGGGCTTGAGTAGCAGTTAGACAATTGTGATTATAATTATGAATGCCCAAATTTTAAGATTTAACCTGAGTTATTACGTTTCTTATTTTGCAATAAAATTTTTCTTGTGTAAATAACTGCGAACGAAAAACATTATTTTTATTTTGTAGTGCTTTTTATTTACAAAAGTTATTTATTTTAAAAGTTTTTGTGATATATTTTATTATTTATTAAATCCTATTAATATTTTGACATCAAAATTCAACCTCTTATTTAAAAAGCGCCAAATAAATCAAATAATAGAAATGTAGGTATCTCTTCTTCTTCCTCTAAAATGCCAATTTGATCCCAATTTTTCATTTGGAACTGCTTAAGGCAAAAAAAATTCTTAATACTTCCCCAAATTTAGCCTGACTCACACATAGACGTAATGCTGAAAATATTCTACAAACGATTGAACTCACTTAATTCTAATAATATTATGATTTAATTAGAATTAACTACAAAAGAAGGTTAGATAACCGCCAGCAGGTACCTTATTTTGTTTCGAAGGCTTCACTGCGCTATCAGTGTTTCAAGTCAAATCCAATAAGTATGAAAAAAAGAAATTGCAAACTCTCAACGATTAATGTGTCTTCATAATAATAATTAACAGCAGTTAAAAGCTTACATCAAAAGGCTTTAGTTATATCCACACACATTGGCAATAATAATAAATGTCCTTGTTTAGTGTTGTTAAGACATTAATTTGCGGAAATTGCACGAGCTGAAGAGCATCGCAGCTATTTATAATCAAAGTCCATAGAAAGCTGAGTAATGAGAGAATTCTAGTTGAATACGAATATAATGGCTCCGGAGGGAAGCAAACACATATCCATGAGGCTTAATCGTCGAAAATGAGTTGATTAGTACCACGTTCCGCAATCTTGCACAATAGGATTATGTATAAAATATGGACGGGAAATACATTAGTACACACATAATGCGACCTTTAGTGATTTACGATATAACTGAAGTTTTTAATTATAAAACAGTTAGGATTGGAGAAATTGGATTTGCCCCTTAGTTAGACACCGGATTATAAATTTCATACTTAAATTATTTTCTAATTCAATAAAGACATTTTGACTTTGAGTTATTTGTTAGCTACATATTGCGTGACTTTTTACCAGTAACAAAAGTGTTTGGAATTGCCTGTTTAGAGATTCTCCAGCTATGCACTCTTCCATCAATTAGAACCGCTTTAATAGATTTCGGCATCAGTAGCGTAAATATTAATGTTAACATCGCTTTTTACAATCAGTTGACCACGAATTGATAATTACAAGTGCAAATAAGATTTCAGCATAATTTGGGTTATTTGTTGTTTGTTTTAACTTTTAGTTGGTTTAGAAAATTTCAGGGATAACCTTCTCGAGACTATACTAAATGTCAATATTAAGACAAAAATAAGGAGGAATGGGAGTGAAAATCTGTGCATCAATCATTGACAAGCCCTTAGTTTATACGGAAGGTTCCTAATTGGAGGTAAATACTGAAGCAGGCTTTTCTGCAGCCACACTTTTGTGGAAATGGACACACATTATCTATACGTCACGATTTTCCAAGCGGTAATAATGGCTATTCTGGAAGAGGGAGAATATCTTTTCAACTCAGATACTGAGAGCATGGAGATTAGCTCTGTCAAGTTGCATGTCAATGCCTTGTCAAGACCATTAGCTAGGTACCTAAGTACTGGAGTGTAAATCCAATTATATTTCGTAAGGTAATTAAGTATTCATCTTATGGGTACCAGATCACGCAATATAACCGATATTGCAAAATCTGACGAGCTTGCTCGTCTTAGAGATCTCTCGAAAGCTTCTTCCTCCAAAATCAGGATCGCACCAAAACACTTCATATAAAAGTACTGTTAAGGAAACCTAACCCAAGTTCAATTAAAAGGTTACTAGGATTTGACGATCACCCTGAGCACCCTGTGTCAATTCTTTAGGGACACTCACATCTGATGGGTCACTCTCATAGGATAGAACTTGTTGATAACCCTGTAAAATCTTTTGAAACGATATGATAAAAATTCTTTATGAAGACAATGTCATATGTTCTGAAATTAAGCAGTTTAGAAATTTATTGAAAGATATTGTTATGAGCGACACTATCGAAAGCCTTAACGAAATCGAGCAATTTCACGGCAGAAATGCTGTACTGATCCAGAGCGGCCCGCTTATAACAAAAATCTCACAGCTAATGAGATTGAAATGGTTGTGCCACATCTAGTGAAAGGAGAAATTAATTTGATTATTTTGGACACAAATGTTCTTGTTGAAAACCGAAACCAAACGATTTTTGCGTCTTTTTGCAGATAATTTTGGTTTCATTTTCTTCTAAATTATTATATTAAGAAAAGAAAAAAAATCGAATTGTCCACGATTATATCCCTCGTGGAATGTTGTATAATTCCGTGGACAATATTCTTACCCAAATTTTGTTGAGAGGCGTATTTTCATGAAATCAATTTAATTTTTTGCTGTTTTCTTTTATTGATTTTCTATCATGTGCCTGAAAGCTGAACAACATTTCCACAATATTTCCCAGAAGAATTAAGGATGTTCAGCTAAAAAATATTAGGATTGACATCTTACAAACAAATACTAATACATTATTATGAGAAATTTAGGAGAATAAAGTAGAGCTATGGATGTTGTTATATAGAAAAAAATTTGCCTTTTGGGATTAAATTGTTAGGCCAAAAAGAGAACAACTCCCACACTAGGGATCACAATTACATATATGTGCCGACATTATATTTTGTGAAAGAGAAACTTTAATCCTTGTTGTTTTAGTGCATTAAAATATTTGTCAAATGTTTCGCAAAATTATAAATAATTTTTGAGTAATTCACTTCCCAACTACATACACACCTAGAAGTATGCGACATAGAAAGGTACCTACTAGCATAGATGGCACAAGAAGTAGATGTCGCATGCAATATCAGAGCAGTGTTTACAAATTTTATATTACTGATGGAACATTCCGGAATGAAATGATGGGTAGGCGAATGATTCATATTTTGGCTCATCTGCCGTGTTGATCAAATGTATGCAAAACTGCTATTACAAAATATTTGCTCTCGACACGCTCTAAAATATCTTGTGGTTCATTCCGGAATGCATCACTCACTTCACAATCTTTATACACTGTTCTTGTGCCATCTACGGTACATACTAGTTATATTCTATTCGGACTAAACCTAATCATCCAAAAATGGAATTCTAACACATTAGACTTCGTTTGACTAGAGTTCGTAATCTTTTATTGTTGTCCACATTCGCATAAAATGGTTTAATAATATATATATATATGTTTTTTTTTTAATTTATATTTGCTCTTTATTTTTGGCTCTTTTTGTGGCTCTTTTAAATATTCCTTAAAATTAATTGGCAAAAGGCACAAAATTGTAAAAAAGACACTTGCTTATCTAAATAATAAACAGTAAAAAGGGACATATAAAAAAGAATAAAAAATTAAACCTAACCTGACAAGAAATATATAATAAAATAAATAAGTAAAACAAGAAAACTAACTAACTATAAAAAGTAAAAAGTACGTGTCATTTACGCTCCTAAAGACTTATATCTTTCAACAATGACGAAAAATACTTGATAGAGTCCGTTCGCTGTAGATTGGCAGGAAGAAAGTTCCACTTCCGTATTGCCTGAACAAAGTAAGAGCGCTCAACATATTGAGAGGAATACTGAGGGGCTAGAAGCTGACAACCCCTTCTCTCATACAAATACTCCCGAAGCTTGCCATATATCAGTTTGTGCAGAAGAATGAGCTCACGGCGGCCTAAATACGTTTTTGGAGGAGTGCCCAGTAGTAACAAGACATACTGAGACACATCAGCATTCCGAGGAAGTCTATAATATAGCGTATTGCATCAATGAAAGCAACATCTAACTTTCTCTGGCACCGAGTATCAGATTTTCTAAAGATGGTACTACAATAATCAAAGATAGGAATGAGTAGCGTTTTAGCCAACTGTAAGCGCATGCTCACAGAAGCAAGCAGACGTTATCCAAAGTTGCCGTAAAGTGCCATAGATTTTCCCTATTAAATTTGAAATGTGACTGCAGTACTCGAAATCAGCACTGAAATAAACTCCAAGATTCCGGACGCAGTCAACGTACTAGAGAACGGAATTATTTAATAAAACCGCAGGGAGTTCCGATTTATTAATCCGGCTCCTACATATAGCTTGGCAGTGGGACTTAGTTGGATTTAACAAAAGATGATTCAGCAATGACCAGTCATATATGCTACGAAGATCTTCATTAATGCGACAAATACAATCCTCCATCATACGTATTGGTCTACTAAAATAGATCTGGACGTCATCCGCGTAAAGGTGAATAGAGGAATTAGTAACAACATTCGGTAAACCATTTAAATATAAGGTGAAAAGTAGAGGGCTAATAATGGAACCTTGTGGAACACCAGAGCGAAGATATATAAGATCAGAACAAAGATCTTTTACTTTTACCGTCTGTGATCGATTGCGTAAATAATCAGCAACCAGCTGAATGGCGGAGGATGAAAAGCCCAATTAATTTTTCAACTTTGAAAGCAGTCTTGGGTGGTTTACAGAATCAAATGCCTCAGTAAAATCAAGAAGAACAAGTACTGTCATCAACTATGCTCGTTAATAAATTTGATGATTTGTTGGGACACAATTTTTACTAAAACTTTAGCAAGGACACTAAGTATGCTAATTGGTCTAAAGTTGCTGGGATTGGATGCAGAGGGCATTTTAGGAATAGGTGCTACATGTGCTTTCTTCCACTGAGTTCGTAATTGGGACGTGGTTAAGCAAAAATTATAAATATGACCAAGTGGTATCAATATGTATGGAGCGAGCACTTTCACAATATCAGATGGAAGTGAGTCTGGACCAGGACCTGTGAATTTAATAGAGAATATCACTGAAAAAATCTAAGCGCCATCCACAGATGCAAAGGCAATATCTTCCACAGCATCGCCAATGTTACCAGATGTTGCAGAGCTCAACGAACTTGAAGCATTACCTGCTCTACAAGCAAAATAATGGTTTAAAGTGTTTAGGTCACGACCATGTACGCCTAGACTCCGGATGTTTTTCCACAACTTTTTAGCCGGTAGACATGTATCAAGCTTTGAACTAAAAAAAGAGCACTTAGATACTCGAATCATAGATGTAACTCTGCTACGCACCCTTTTATATTCCGTAAGGATCGCAGAATCTCTAGTTCGTTTGTATCTTTTTAATAACAAATCTCGTTCAGCCATGGCAGCATGAACACCTCTAGTTATCCAAGGGCATTGATCAGAACGAATATTGCAAGTCTTCAAGGAAACGTACTTATCGTATAGATAAGAAAGTGTGCAGACGAGTGTTTCAACTGTATTGTCCAAGGTATTATTAATAAAAACCTCATCCCATGACATTTGATTGCATTCTGCTATCACCTCGTTCAAGTTGATATTTTTAAAATCACGGTAGGGAAAATGCATAACATTGGGGATTGCAGTGAGATAGGTCAGCTTGCTACTTTCGTATTGTGGAACGGGTTCCTTTATTATACAAAAAAGTTTCTTAGTATATTTAAAGCGAATATTTGTACTATCATTAGGTCCCTTCAAGACGATGTGTATAAAAGGTTTTCTTAGGTATGGGCCTGGTAGTTCGGGAGATTGTTTTAGCCACCCTGCACTCTCCGCCAATAGCCGTGGTGCTAGCGTGCTGACCCACGTGAACAGACTATCATGGAAGATAGGACTGCACGTCATTCATTCTTCTCTCAAGTATCTCCTATAACAAGCAAGGCGTTGAAATATTTAGAACCTATAGCATTAGAAGCTAGACAGTATTTCGCGATATTAGTTCCTGCATTGGGATATCCAGATTCTAATTAATATTTAAATCGTGCGGTGCTGATCCCACAATAAAAATTAGTTGTAAAGTAGTGGATGCACTATAAGCTGGCAGAACCAATCAAGTCTAAAGTCAAGGGTTTTATTGACAGCGAAAATACAGGATCATTTACTAGCCTCTCTACTCTTTAATGTAAAATTACCAAGAAATAAAAATCTGATAGTCAATACCGAGCCAGCAATATAATGACCATATAAATAATACAGTAATGGATCTTCTTTATGAATGGATCATTAACCTCCTTTGACCATGTCTTTACAAACCCCAGAGTAGCATTAGTCCTGGCAACGATTGTGTTAATATGACGCTCGAAGAAAACCCAAATCTTTGGTTTTATCAAGTCTAGTTAATAAGCATCCATCTAAAGTATTTATGAGGTCCAATGGAGAAAAAGACATACTAGTATGTTTCCGATATTCAGAGGAAGACAGTTAATAGAACACCATTTATGAAAGATGTTCGAGTTTAAAACTCCACACTCGTTTTCCTCAGAGATAATGCGAAAGATTTTGGCATCGTCAGCATAACAAAGTATACTTGAATTAGCCAAAATCAGAGATACATCGTTGATGTAAATTATAAAAAGGATTGGTATATTATTTATTTCGATAGGAAGAGCTGCGCGGGATATAACTCGCTATGTGCGATCAGATAAATAAGAACGAAGATAATTGAAAAAGACAGTAGAAAAACCAAGATCATTCAACTTATGAATTAAAATTTTGTAATTAATTCGGTTAAAAGCTTTACTGAAATCCGTGTAAATGCAATCGGCTTGCTTACAGTTTTCAATAGCAGAAATGCAGAGATTAGTAAACTCCAACAAATCAGTTGTAGCAGCATAATGTTTTATGAGTGTGGAAGGAACACCAGTCGGACCGCCAGAAAAAGGTAGACGCTTCATCGAATAAAACATGTCTATAGGTTGCAGAGAAGTCATCGGCAGCTTCGTCAAATGGTCACAGTATAATTTTCCCTTAGTCAACCTCGCCTGTAGGAACATTATAGTCCTGCAGTGTGTTTACTTTGATCCCCGCTGCCCCTTTGTTTATAATTTCAGAATTACCGAGTAATAAAAGCACTATGGATCACAAGACGGCCAATGGCAGGAGAGCTAATCTTATGCACCAACTACATGCAGCAACTTACACCGGACTGGTAGAAGACCCGACAGAATCCACAGGTATCTGCTGACACTGAAGACCGAGGCCAGTATTCTATACACCTGTATCTAGCCATACGAATTACAATAGCACCGTATACAAGAAGCAGTACGTTACGTGACACTAACACGGCTTCGAGATAATGCACTAACACTGACGTTATTGGTTCGAGTGATGCCTCCCTACACGAAACTTATTCTCCAAGGGGGGAATACTAAGTCAGGTGGAACGCATTCTATGATATGCTAGTATTAGGGGCTTGCACCTTACTGCTGCAAACGCGCGGCAATGTAGTATGAGAGTACCCAGCAAGACTTGCAGCTTGTTATGCCAGAGGCGTAAACTATGCCTACATCGCAATCCGCGCGGAGGAGAGCAATAGAAACATCTACACCAGACGGCAGACTGGAAGTATAGAACGTGATCAAACTGAAGTCATATATTGTTTGCAACATAAAGAGAAACATGAGAATTTTAAATGGTAATCCATTCACAAGGGATTCTTATGCGCTACCTTACTCCGTCAAGCTACTTTAATCTAGTTTATATGGTAGAGGCGACGGCGTTCCAATACGACTTACCTCGTGATTCAAGACGACTGTAATAACAAATACCGTGACTTAAATGAACCTACTGAACTGAAAAAGTTTACCTGAAGGGCTGGAGACTGCCAACCATAACCCGAAAAGGGAACTACTGCTGTAGGATGTCGGCGTTGTCCTTTCCAAGTACAGTCATTAGAAGGCATGGAAATGAAGAGTTTTCCCTACTAAAACATGTGTAACGAGTATTCCCACCAGCACTCCCGCGACAATCGTGTTCAATGCGGCTACAAAAGTTTAACAAAAGAAAAAACAATCAACAAAAGAGACTTACGAAAAGAAAAGGAAAGATGAATGTAACCTTGATGGAGCAATCCTCGTGTTGAAATTTTCTTGGTCGGGAATATCCTTCGACGAATGTACCATATGAATCCGGTCACAGACATTGTAAAGAAGAAAATCCTTGCAGGATCCTGGTCGTAGATATCACCTTCTGTCGAATTAAGCCAAGAATCACTCGTTTTCCGCCTTTGTAAAGGATCGCCGTTATTACTGGGAATAGCTATGAATACCAAGCGGAAACGTTTTAGCACCTCAGCACTTGGCATGCGAAAGCACGAAACGTGTAAAAAATGAAAAAATAATCATACTGGAAAATCAACATCTTCAGCGCACGAATTTGAATTCAGAACAATTTCCCGGTAAAATCACCATGGCTGCCAAAATCCTATAGATGTAGTACCAGAAATCTAAAGTTATCACAACTCACGACGGAAAACACGGAAGCATTTCATAATTACACAGAACATACAGCACAAAAAAACCTGTGTTACGATATTAATGCGGCACCAAGAAGGGAAACTAGTTACGAGCACAAGACTTTCGCACCCTTATATCCGACGCAAGCGAAGCTTATAAAAGGGTCGCAAAACCCAGAGCAGCTCTCTGTTAATTCGCGGTGTTTGAGGGCGCAGGACAGGATGACACACGTAGTGAGCAGAAGTGACATGCCGAAAACAGCTGGTAGAAATGGTGAACGATTGACAGCGGAGTGACTGAAGTGGAGGGAACGGAAAAGAAGAATTCGGCTGAGGAAAATTTGGATGGCGACTGAAGGAACGTTGGAATACATGACACAGACAGTCACGGGCAAAGATCAGTTTGGTGGTATATGTCTATTTTTTTTTTAATTGATTTTTGCTGTAAAGTACTCAAGGATAGAAGAGGGTAGCGCAGTAGGAAGAACTTGCTTCTTATTATTAGTTTTTTTTTTAATTTAAGTTTTGCTAAAGGTTTTTTTTGGGTTAGCTACGATCATTTTTGTTTTTTTTTGGATATTTCTTCGAACTAGTAACTAATCAATATCGCTCCATGTATCGTGGGAATACATGGTATCCTTAGTTATTCTTATTGAGATCATTAGTGTTAGTGAACACGCTTCTTGGGCTTATTTTGTACCATTTGATATATTAGCGTAGCTTTAGTTATTTCTATTCAATTTTTTTGTAATTTGCTTCTTGAAGTTATAGCAATTATTTCATTTCGTATCATACACTATTGCAATGCATGGTATTCTTAGTCTTATTGAATTCTTTTTTTGTGACCTTCAGCAATTATTTTAATGGTTTGCTCATTTAGCTGTACGTTATCTTTTTGAGATTTCCTATGATTCCCTCATTCATTTTTTTTGCTTTTAATTTTAAGCTCATTATTTAAGTATAGCATATTAATATAATTTTCTCTTTTACCGTGAATTAGATTGCCCCTTTGCTTTAAATTTGTGTTTTTCTTGCGTTTCCTGATATATAGACAATCCCACCCTGCTTAGATTGACACTTCGTGCCGAGGATTCGCACTGCAAATTAAATAAAACACCCAGGAGTTTCGTAATTGCCTCCTGCTATGCTTGCAATTACGTGGCGCCCAATCAGCATCTGCGGAAAACTCACGAGTTCGCCCCATCTCACTGAGCTCGCCGTGCGCCTCCACCGGCCATCGTCACAATTCGTCCCGGCTGTTGGCTAAACCAAGCCGATCAGCGCTACACACTGCAGCCCATAACTTGGGCGCATCAAAAGTCAACACTGAAGGAAGGAGAAAAGTGACAAAATGGGTAAAATCATTATAACTAACATCACACTGGTTAGCACAGAAGACAGTTTTAAAGAAGTCATCAAAGTGATTGGCAGTCTTTATATATAGGTACAACGCAAGGTGAGGGTGTACTATCAACACTTCTGTGGCTACTGCTAATGGATGAAATCCTCATCAAGTTAGAGAGAGAGGGCTTTAAGTTAGTTCCCGACGCAGATGACATATGCATCCTGGTAACTGGCAAATTTCTCTCTATTATTAGCGAAAGGCTCGAGTGCGCTCTGCTTAAGCTGGATAGCTGGGCCAATAATAGTGGATTGAGGGTGAACCCCTCGAAGACGAAGCTAATCCTTTTTACAACAAGGAGGCTGGTGCAAGATCTCAGACTTCTAATGCTGTGAGGAGAAGAGCTTACTCTCTCCAGTGAAGCAAAGTATTTGGGTGTCGTCCTCGATTCCAAACTGAACTGGAAGGCGAATCTACAAGAACGCGTGAAGAAGGCCAGTGTGGCCTTCTACACGTGCAAGAGAATATTTGGCGGAAACTGGGGATTAAAACCCAGGGTGGTACACTGGATATACACAGCCATAGTTCGGCCCATCGTCTGCTACGGCTCTCCGGTCTGGTGGACAGCACTGACGAGGAACTGTAAACTTGATGTGCTGTCAAAAATCCAGAGAGCCGCCTGTATGGGTATAATTGGGTGTCTGTGCACCATGCCCACGGCGGCATTGGAAGTCATGCTTTACCTATTGCCAGTGGACATTTATTGTAAGGGTGTGGCGGCAACTAGTGCTGTCAGGCTGAGAGCTGGGGGCTGGTGGACGGAGAGGGGTTTTGGGCACTCCAATATACTCCAGAAGGTAGACTGTAGGGACTGCAGGGTAGAAACAGACTATCAAGTACCCATCCTGACTTTTGCTGGGGGTATCAATGCAACGATACCCACCAAGAGGGACTGGGAGGGGAAGGAGGTGGTCGTTGCATCCGATATTTCTACATTTACGGATGGCTCCAAGACGAGTGCGGGCACAGGGGCTGGAGTATACTCTAGAGATCTCCAGTGGCACGAGTCTTATAGACTGCCTGACAAATGCAGTGTTTTTCAGGCAGAGCTCACAGCGATTTATCAGGCGGCAACATTGGCATCCATGTGCAGAGAGCCCGCATGGCACATCTGCATATATACTGATAGCCAGGCAGCCATCAAGACGCTGGATGCTGGGCTGGTAAAATCAGAATTGGTGCAGTTATGCAAAACAAGGCTTGAGGAATTGACAGTGAGGCACAAAGTCACCCTAAGCTGGGTATCTCGCCATAGGGATATCTCAGGCAACGAGATGGCTGATGAGTTGGCCAAAAAGGGCTCCAAATTCGATAGCTCTGCAGCTGTAGCTTACGTGAGGATCCCAATCGGAGCTTTAAAAGAGGAAATCATCAGGGACGTCTATCTAAAGGCAGGCCTCCGATGGACCAGCAGGGATACCTGTCATATTGCGAGGCAATTGTGGCCTGCATATAGCAGGAAAAGGACAAGGGAACTGCTTAATAGCAGCAGAGCAAATACCGGGAATCTAGTAGGGGTCATGGCGGGTCAATGGGCCATAGGGACCATGCTAGAAGACTGGGTATAGCGGCGAACGATTTCTGCAGAAGTTGTAGGGACTCAGAGGAAATTGAATCCGTCAAACATGTGCTTTGCGAATGCCCCGCTCTGATGAATAAAAGAGGTCGGCTACTAGGTAGCTACTTCTTTTCAAGTCCGGGGGAGCTTCAAAGTATAAAGTTCAGAGACATCCTGAGTTTTCTGAGTGAGGCAGGATGGATCTAGGTGAAATTTTTAAGATGTTTCAAAGAGCCATTGAGCCACAGTTGACAATTCGAAGCACGATTCGGACGAACAAGTGGTACACAGTCAGTAAAACAAAGAAATAGTATGTCAAAAAACGAGTTCACAGCTTTATTAATATCACGTTCACCAAGAACACTGGACCAATCACAAGTGGATAACCATTCATTTATTTTATCAAAATCAGCTTTTTTAATGGTAGCTACCAGAAGAAATAAATTATGAAGTTACAGGAGCAAAAAACAAAAGTATATGTAGTTCCGAATGTCGACTTGTTTCAGGAATCATAGGAGTTAAACAACGTCTAACGAGAGTTCCATTGGGATCGGACGAAAATACCAGCTTAAGAGATTTGCCAGAGTCATTATTAGCGCAGCTAGAGTGCATTTGGCTTAAGAAACAATATTGTGAATAAAAGATATGGCATGTTGAGGAATTGCCGAGAATAAAGGTAAGAATACTTCATCATCTAGAGAGTGTTCCCAGCTAATACTAGGCAAGTTAAAGTCACCAAAAAGCAATAATTCGTTGGCAGGCAGAAAAGCTTCAGTAAAGCTATCATCCGATTTGGTTAACTACTAAGTTTATTCTAAAAGCTTTTTACAATATTTTAAGAAGCATTCGATAAGCAATAGCAGAAAATTGCTTACACAAGATATTTAGCAAAAATGCTTATTACTGCTAAATAGTCATTTGATTTTGTTGACAGGAAATTAGCACGACGCGTTTCGTGGTGGCATAGGCAGCTGACCTGTTAACTCCTCTCTCCTGAAGTATCTGCGTCCCGCAGATTAAAAGTTGACTTCTAATGGTTACAAATTTTGGATGCTCTTTCCTTTAAATTTCTAAACTGGAAATATACCAGATATTATAATTAGGATTGTGATTAGGCTAATATCGGTTATGAAGGATATTCCATGCTTGGTACGGAGGTATTGCAGTTGTCGTCTATTGCTTAGTTGTAGGTCATGAAGGTAATCGACGTCAAATTTTAAACTTCTGTCTTCTGGCCTGTTTCGAAAGGTCCTTGGAAGAACATGGAGTGCTTTAATTTCTTTGTTTACAAATTCCCTGTTTTGATCCTCATTTTTTCATTATTATACTGAATTACAAAGGTTCCATTTCAACTGCCTGGTTCGATTGTTTTGAAAAATTTCTCCATTAAAATTGTCATTTATTGCTTCAATTTTTCATCTTTACTGAACTGATAGTCACACTCGGTATGTCCTCCTTTTATTAACTGACTGATGCAATGGTTATGCGGTAGGTTTTCTAGTTGGACTTCTTAGCATATGCCTATATATCCTATAATATTGCACTTACCCCGTATTTCAAAATTTTCAGCTTGGTTGATTAGTAGTTCCTCAAACTCTAAGTACACTTGCTTTTTATTTTTTATTGTTCATCTAATAAAGATATGGTTATATACAATGGGGGTTGTTTTTGGAAGTGCAATTATGTACAGGAGAATCGACCCTGTTACTACCATAATAGGTTCTGCGTATTCAATGTCCTCTATACTATTACCACAAGGGAGTGTCTCAACTTGAACTATAAGGCGATTTATTTCTTCCTTGTCCAACAAATTGGTGTTTACGATTCCCTTTTTAGCCAAATGTTCCGCTAGTACTATTTCGTCAAATCCGGTTTTTAGAATGGGCAATCGGTTAAAGAGCACCTGTGCGTCTTTATTAGTATTCTGATTATTGAATTCTTCTGCGGTTTTGTTATACTGCTGTATCATTTGGGTTTTAGATTCCATTAATTTGTTGTTGATCTTGTATTGCTCGTTGTTATTTGAGATTATGCCGTTTTGGCTTTTGATGATTTTATCCCAGTCGGTGGCATCGGGTGAACCTGCTATTCATTTCCACGCAGATCCTATCCAATTGATAGACCGCTTTTTCTTTTGTGGTACTCCCTTTAAATTATGGATTAACTGCTGTATATGTTTTATTTGATGGTCTAGCTGCGATTTGATGATGTCAGTTTTTTTTATGTCTTTCACGACTAATATTTTCATACCGAGGACCTCCTCGTAGTTAGTTAAGTTGATCATGTGTACCATTTCCTTATTTGATGTTGCAATTGGACCCAGATATTTGAAGACGTTTGCCGACAATGCAAATCCTGCCCAAATTAATCTGAAATGAGAAGGAATATTCTATTGGTTTATGTTTTTTATATGAGATTTGTGTACTCGTCTTCTGCTAACTGTAGTAATGTTGACTTAATTATCTTTAGCAAAAATTTCTTCCTTGAATAATGGCTTATGTTTGCTTTGAATATGTTTTACAGTTATGTATACAGTCTTCCTGGATTGTAAGTTATTGGTTTTTGTCTTTTTGGGTTTTCATTATTCAACTTAGCTCTTTGTTTCTTTCTTATTCGTTCTTTTAAATCCTCACTGACTTTGGTCCTGAAATCCAGCAAGTTTTGGTATTTTATTCGTTGTAATCCACCGATGAGTATGTCACTTGGTTTCATTTTGGTTACGGAGTGTATTAAATTATTGTACCGATCCACGGAGATGTTCGTAATTTCCATTAGAATTAGAGCTGGGCATTCTCTTCGTAAGCATCTTGCAATTTCAATTATGGTGGAATGAACTCTTTCTACTGCACCATTTACCTCACTTTTCTGACACTTCGTCCTGTACAATTCGATACCCAATGTGCTGATATAGTTGGATATGGTTGGGCTGATAAAGCTCTTTTCATTGTCTATTACCAAGATTCTAGATACAGTGATGAAGTGTAGACCTTTAGTCAGGTTATCCCTTAAGTGTATCATTGATTTGCTCTTTATTCAGAAGAATTTTGCGAACTTTGAAAATTTGTCAACACATGATATGAACTTATGTTTTTGGAATTCAATTATATCCATATGCAGTATTTCCGAAGGATAGGATGGAACAAGTGTTTCTTGTAGCTCTGTCTTATTGGGATGCCGGTCGTATATATTGGAATTGCAGATGTAGCAGGATTTAATGTATTTTTTTATTTGCATTGCCATTTGTGGGAAGTAGGACTTTTCCATCATTTGACTTTTATTTTCTTCGTGTTTCCTATGGGCTCTTCTATGTTCCTTTTCAATAATTTGAAGTTGATTTTCAGGATTGGCGATGTCTTTGACAAATCTTTGCGTCATGCGAATTATAATCTTGCTGAAATATTGCTTATATACCTCCTGGATTGTTAGAATAAATTGCTCTGGAATTTTTAAATCATTGAGAACGTTTGCATTAAGTTTTTCTTTTAATGTATTTGTCACGGTTTCCTCGGTTACTTCCTGTAGTTTTATATAGTGTCGACGGTATCCTGCATGAGGTTCCTCGAAGATGTACATATTCTTACCCTGTTTTATAATAAGTTGGTTTTTAAAGACATTTAGGTGTAGCTTGTGGTAAAGATGATGTAAGAATATTGGTTTCTAACTTCATGATTTTTTATTTGATTTGTTATACTCTTCAATTCTTGCCTTCCATCTTTTTAATTTTGCGTATAGTGTTTCTATTGCTAAGACTAAAAGTCAAGGGTTTATGATCAGTTAGAATTTTTATCTTTCTTGCTGCGTAGAGATAATTTCTGATATTGTCCAATGCCCAAACAATTACTAGCATCTCCTTCTCATTCGTTGCATAATTTTCTTCTGTATTATTATGCGTTTTGGATATGTACGTTTTCTCCCCTTGTGAAATTCGCTAGTGGATTCGCAATTTTCGCAAAATCTCTAATGAATCGTCTGTAATGAGATGTTAAGCCAATAAAACTCTTGAAATCTTTTAAATTATCTGGTGGTCTAACTCATCTGATGGCCAATACTTTCTTTTCATCCGGCTTTGTTCCCTCGCTTGTTATCACGAACCCCAGAAACTCTGTTTCGGTTTTTAAACATTTTGTTTTGTCCACATTTATGCGTAAATTAGCTTCATGCAACTTGGAGAATATCTTTTCAATATTTTCCAAGTGTTCAGCTTTGGTTCTTCCAAATATAATTATGTCGTCGATGTAAATATAACTTATTTTTTCAATATATTCCTTCAAGATATCGTCTATCATCCTCTGAAAGATTGCCGGGGCATTCTTTTATCCAAAGGCTAATCTTGTGAATTCGTATTTTTCGTTCATAGTTGAAAATGCTGTTTTAGGGATATCTTTATTATTCATCTTGATTTGGTGCAACCCTGATGATAAATCTATAGTTGTGAATAATTTGAATTTCATAAACTAGCTATTGTACTTGATATATCGGGAAAGGGGTAAGTGTCAGATATAGTTACCGCGTTAAGTCTTTTAAAGTCAATGACAATCCTGATGTATCTAACTTTTTCTCGACAATCCAGATGGGCGAATTATATGGGCTCTTCAAAGGTCTTATTATTCCGTCCTTTAGTAGCTTGTGAATTTGATTTTCTACTTCGTCTCACATATTAGCGGGATAAGGGTATGATTTTCTGTAAATTGGCTCCACACACTTCTTCACACTCGTATGAACGAGTCCCAATATCTTTTTATGTATGCTTAAGATCTCGTGTAGTTTTACCTTTGTTTCTGTCTTTATATGATGTTCTCTGATTTCTATATTATTTACGTGGACAGATCGCTTCTCTTTCAAAGGAATTATAATGTCTGGTTTAATTTTCAATAGGATATTTTTCCTATCTATTATTGCTTCCAATTCCTTTAGAGTATTGTCACCGAATATTCCATCGAATGATTTTAATCCGCGTAGGACAAAGAAACTTATAGAGGCGTTATTTCCGATATTATCAAAAAATCATCCTGAAATTTTGTCTGTTATTTCTATCGCTCCCTCGGCAGATTGTATTTTAAATGTAGTTTCTGTGGGTTGTTTATTTGTAGCCAATTCGGGTCTTATGAAGTTTTTGTTAGCACCTGTGTCGATTAGAAATTTAGGAATTTTTCCATTTATTGTTTTGTATTCTAAGTATGGTATGCTAGAGAGGCACCAATCAAGAAAATTAACTCAAGATTTTCCTCATCGTTCAGTTCCGGATTCTGTTCACCATTTTCTTCTTCGAAAGCTTGAATATATTCTTCATAAGAGGGTTCTTCTTCTGTTTGCAATATTTACACTCTTTGCTGTTTATGCGGATGGTTGTCACAACTGGTGTATCTTTTGTACGGAAAATTATTACTGTAATCTGGGCGATTTATATAATTAATATGTCCTATTTTAAGAGATCTGTCTTCCGTCGGAACTGGAGGTTTTGGTTTAATCGGCCTTTGAGGAGGTTGCATACGTTTCTCGTCTTGATTGTAGTATGCTTCGATCCTTTGATTAATTGGCAGAGTTTTCTGTGCTGCTCTTGGTGCTGGTCTTGGTTGAAATCTTAAAGTTTGTTGTTATATTCACGACATACAAATTGATTTATAGGCGCGGTCACTGAATTATTCAAGTTAGGTTTACGTATGGCTACGTTTCGGAAGATTAAATTTTAAATTTCGAGACAAGAGGCGTATGCTCCTGCGAGTATTTGTGGTCTTTGTATTATCAATATTTGTAAAAGATCAGCATTCAATTCTCTAATAAACACATCGAGTGATTTGTTCTTATAGGTTTCTATTAATACATTCACTGTTTCTTGCGTATAGTCCTCTGTTTTTATTTTATTCACTATTACGGAAAATTGATGGTTCACGCTTGCATAGAATTCGTCGAGACTCATACTCCATTGGGCCAGAAGATTTAGCTGTGTTCTAAGATGCGAATGACCCTTTTGTCTGCATAGTGGAGTGATAAGCATTTGTTTATGGAATACCAGTCGTCACCAAATATGTTGTAAGGAATGAGCGCTGAAACCGCAGGATCTCTTATTTTCTGTCGAATGCTTTGCCAAATTGCGCGATATGTACTGGACAGGATTTCCGTCAAATGCTTGTAATTCCCTCACACAATCGGGTAATTTCCAGATTTCTTTCAATTCTTCCTCGTTTCTAGGTGTTCGCAGTGGTATTTCCTGTTGCTGACTTGAAGCTATCACTGGGTTTGATTTTTCTTGCTCCAATGCTTGGAGTCTGCGGTCGACATATTTAATTAGTTCTTTTTGAGAATTGACTGTTGCGGTCAGTGGCTCCAATGCTTTGAGTTTACGATCCATATATTTGGTTAATTTTATTTGGGCATTAATTGCTCCGGTGAGCTGCTTGACCACATCTTGAATTTGTTCCGTTTTACTTGACTATAGCAATTTTAGATAAATACGATTCTCGTTTAAAATTTTTCAATGAATAGGGGAAAGGATGGGGTTTGTTCACTTTTAACCCATTTGTTTCCACCTATTATTTTGCTTTTAATCCCTGAACTCTCGTTTTTGTTTTAACTAAATTTAATTTCCTTAATTTCCTTTAAAAAATGAGAAAATAACCTAGGAATTTTTATATTTAGCCTTTTTTTTTTTATTTTCAATACTAGATCTAGGCACTTCTGAATATCTTCATTAGTTTCCACTCAGTAGAATAATTTTTATCGTCACTTTCTAATTATCTTCAGAAAAAAATATATTTTCGTTTAAATTTACTAACATTAAAAAAAAGACTTTCATTGCGTGGGTGCGCACGTCTTAATTTTCCTAATAGCGACAATAAATGGAACCTTTCGGATCTTGATTGAAAGAGTCGAGATCGCTCGCTTTTGGCTTGCTGCGTTAAAATTGTCTGCTACCTAGTCGTGGTAATTGAAACACACCGTTGCTGCAGAAAAAATGCTGGAGAAGATGTATAGTTCCCTTTTAGCTACTACGTTGGAGATTGTAAACGGCCTACTCGTGTTGCGAGCTTTCGTCACAAGCAGTTCAAATAGAAAAAGGAAATTGTTATTATTTGTGGACTAGGTTTCACTGGTAATTATTGTTACACGAAGATTTTTGTTCGATTTCGTAGTGTATTCCGTTTCACTAATAATTCTCGGACAAAATTTAATTTGAACTATTTCACTTTATATGTAGTTGATCTGCTAACTTATATGTGAGAGCGTGAGAGCTACACATATAAACTCCAAATCGCCGGACTTAACAAAATAGATAAATATGCATGGAACATTGCGACGAATGGCACAAAGCACTCCACCTTCAATAATAGCATCCAAAGACAGACGATGACGGTCACGGGGAAATACCTAGAATTCGGGACCAAAATGATCTGCATCTGCAATCTTTGCACACAGGAGTTCGTCCAGGTTGTGAAAAGGCGAGTCGTCGTGGAGTAAAGGCATAGTCGCCTAGTGAAAGGACATTTCCCCAACAAGTTTTCTGCCATAGCAGAAGATCCAGAGCGTCCCTTTGGAATAAATTCACGTACAATAGAATTGCGGGTCCATATATAAGGAGAGAGGAACGCCTGAAATAAATGTCCCGGAATCAAAATCCTGAAGGAGGCAGAAAATGAGCGTTTATCATGATAATGTCGAGTAGATAATTTTTGGCAGGAAATCAAAGCACTCGGAGTGCCGCCACGAGATGAAATATGTCGAATAATCTCATTTTCGTTGGTATCAGGATGTACTCTAGATACTAACAAACAATATAGTGTGCAGTCAATTTATTTCTTAACTCTTGATATAGCCTCTCCTCGCCTGGTTGTGCAGGTACCCTAATAACGCGTAAGAATTCAATACAAGATTCGAAGTGAGGTTTGCAATGACAATTATTGAAATTTAACTCATTGGTAGTGAAAAATGTTGTATTTTTATGGACTTACCTCCGGCCAATATATCAATATTTCTACGAAATACGGAAATATTTGTAGAAGTGTAGCAAAAGAAGAAAAACGGTTAAGTGATGAATCGAATTGGTGTGAAAATGTAGGACTAATAGTTTCAGGCGATGGTTCCTGAAAGAAAATGGGTTTCACTTCATTATACGGAATAGCAGGATTGATTCGATTTTAAACGAACAAAGTGGTGGATGTTGTTTTTAAATCTTCTTTTTCGCAATCCTACAGCAAACGAGAAAGGAAAACTAGAACCGAAAATTTGGAAGAGAAGAAAGAATACCACACAGATTAATGCAAGATGAGTCACGACAGCTGGGTGAAGATGATGGAAATTTTCGTTATCCGTGAAATTCGGTGATAGTAAGACCTACAACACTATTAATGATTATAACTATATGGAGATCTGACCCCATCCAGTCACCCCTTCCTTCCCTCAACATGGCCCGGAAGAACAAAACATGCGAAAATTATTTGCTAATTATGTGGTGAATTGTTCATGTAATTGTATATATATTGGCCAGTCATCGAGTGCGGTTAAAATGAGATGGCGTGAACACAATAGACACATAGTAAACAATGAAAGTAATAGATCAAGTATGTGTCGCACATCGTATTTTGAATAATTTGAACCATGAACTTCACTTAAATGTCTTCAAATTAATTAAGGCTGAATCAAATAAACAAAAACTAGACGCTTGGGAGTCCCTTTTTATGCATTTATATGAGGACCGCTTGATGAATTCAGGAGAAGTACCGATAGAGCATGGCCTGTTTTATTTGCTAGATTAAGTCTATTGATAGCATATACTACTTCAGCCAACGTTCTTTTTTTTCTGAATAGATGTTTATCAGTAACTGGCACTTGATGTTTGAGTTGTTTTCAATTTATTGTAGTGACCCTTTATTATATTTTCTGTACTGTCTATTGAAATTGTTTCTCAGTTTAGAAAGATTGCCGATGATGGTAGCTTAGCTATCGAAACGCGTTTATAAAATAAAATAACCTTGTGAGACAAACATTTCCCTTCAGAAAAAACCAAGTATATTTCTCTCTGTCACACACAATATGTTCACTTTTCTCAATGCTACATGCAATTCCTTCTTTCAAAATTTGCATTCATTTTTAGGGTTCCGTACCTAAAGAGATCCCTATTACTAAGACTTCGCTGTCCGTCCGTCTGTCACCAGGTTGGATCTCATGAACCGTATTAGGTAGACAGTTGAAATTTTCACAGACTGTGTATTTCTATTGACGATATAACAGCAAATAATAAAAATAAAATGAAATTCAAAATTAAAGGGGGGTTCCCATACAAGAAAAATGATTTTTTCGGCGTTTTTTCCTCGTTTTATTCTCATTCAATATTATTATCATACTCATTACTTTTTCAAATGACAGCATTATTTTTTCACATAACACCTACTCTCATTTGAAAAAATAAATAAAAGGTACATAGTGTTAAATTTTGTACGATGGTACGGAAAGCTTCGTGCGAGAGTCCAACTCCCACTTGGTCGGTTATTTATTATATTTTTTCAAATGACGTCCTACTATGATCTCTAATCTCTTTCTATTGAATTGTTCAAAAGATTTTATACTTGTTATTATATGCTCGCCGATATAGGTACCATAGTTTGGATATCATTGTATTGTCTTTACCATGGTACATAACAGACATTTTTTACAACATATAATTTTTGTTTTTTAGGAAAAGGTGTATTTTTTTACCAACTTGACGTATGCCATAAACTAGAGAATATAATTTTATAATTTCCCAAGAAGTCTTACTTGAACAAAAATTAATTAAGTAGATAATAATGTCACTACCTGTAAGTGGCGCTAAGATCATTATAAAGTTCCTTATACTTTATACCTCCAATTTTCCTCGTTTTCTATTATACTGGTATGCAACGACATACACGTGGTTTTTCATATACTATGCTATCTGAGGTGTGTATCACAAGTATTAAGGAGCCCCCAGTTTCCAGATATACCTTTTCAACCAGTCAGTGATCTGTTTCTATGACCTGTAAACCAATAAAAAATGAATGTTGTTGAAAATTACAATATTGTTTTTAATTTTGCTTTAGTATTACATCAGGACAATAAGTAGGTCTACTTTGCATTATTCGACAAAAGATAGAATTTTGATATGTTAGGTAGCGCAGAAAAGGCATCCGCATCTTCTTCGTTTAGACCGCCTGTCTGGTACAGTTTTTTGCACTCTTTCTATAAATTTAGTATGATTGTAACTCTTTTTGTGCCTACTGAGAGTAATATTAGTAGTAATATTAGTAGTAATATTTGTAGTATATATTTTGGGACGTTCGGAGGAGAAGGATGAATTCAGTCTGGGCAAGTATTGTTGGCATTTAGCATTCAGCAGAACAACCGTGTAGTTTTCATGTTAAGTGGTGCTGTACTATATAAGCTTCATGGCTTGGCCGGTTATTCTAAACGATTGTCCCGAATATGGAAGCATAAACTACGGATGGAACATCTTCGGATGGCTCCGGTGAACTTTATGAATTTTCGCTGATGTCTGTGTCACAATAATTGCATATATTAAGTTTATATTGATTTGTATTTCATTCCACTGTCTCCCAGGTTGACATTCTTGCTGTTAAGATGGTAGCCTAGCTCTTGACATGTCTGAATTATATATCAAATAGCCAGGCTCTCGTTCCTCTTTACTAAGCAGAGACGCACGGCACTGTAACTATGCTACAGTTTTTCTGCGAATAGTTACCTGGGTAACAATGAATTATATGAGGACTTTAAGTTGCCCTGCTTATTCGACTTGGCTCTAGCACAGATTCTGCCATAACTTTTGTTTAGGTTTTAGTATATGTATACAACTCTTCATCGACTGCCGAAAGTTAAAGTTCCCACATGAAATTTCTTTTGTAACTTTATAGGATACAATGCGGAAAGGATTTTTTTTTTTTTTTTAATTGAAGTGGATGCCTACACTGTCTGGATGGAGTGGATAATATTCCTGTGCGTTTGTGTATTTTTCGCCAGGTGCAAAATGGACACTTTGGGTGGATCTTCTCTCTTGCTTCACGAGCACAGAAGATGGAATTATATATACAAAGTAGGAGAGTACATTGCACGTCCTTAGTCCTTATCCATAAAAACAATCAGCTCCCAACTAAAATGGACAAAACTCATGCTTTATTTACGGTTCTCCTAATATCTATTTAATTTATAAGTTTTATTTCATTCGCATATTATTAGTTTCCTTATTTTTATTTTCGCATTGTTCTTCTGACGGGTTTTGCATATTATTTACATTCATGAAGAACTTTGAATACATAATGTCTCAGTTATTGTTTACATAATTTTTCGAAGACCATTAAAAAATACCAAAAAAAAAACGTCAACGATACTACACAAAAACTACCTACTTTACTTGACCAAGATAAAGAGTCTACGAAAACAATTTCAAAGAGTTCTTCTAAAGCATGCAGATGCAGAAGCTTATTCCACTTCTACATAATCTTGGTATGAATATGTCAGAAAACTTTCATATAGGGAAGTTTCGTGTAGTTTAAAGCTATGTTTCTATGTAGTACACGTATTGTATTTTCTGATTCTATAAAAGGATTTCTTTCATATTTGTGCGCTATACAAATACACATCTCTATAAATCTCGAATTGGGCATCTCAATCTGACGGGGCTTAAATCCTAAACGTCATGTTCTATGTCCTATTCGACGGAAGATGGAGAAGTCAAATATTGGCAGTATTTTTGTTAATACAGAAATGAGCTGGAGGATACAAATAGAAGAAACTCCTGGTCGAGAGACATGTATGTAGTCCACATAACAATGGAAAACATGATATCTGTAAACAGTCAGACAGACAGTCAACAGACTGTCACCATTCTTCCGATTGGAAAAGTAGAAATATCTTTAAGGTATATTCTTGTGTGGTTTTGATAGGGGTTTATCCTTAAACTCTATATTCGTTTCACATATTTTATTACCTGCTAAAGTAATCATGACAGGTTTTCAAGAATTTTGTTGTTTTAACCTTAGACACAAAAACTCAGATAAGAAAGGAATTTAACGAATGAAACGTTATGGAATTTGAGTGACTTTCAACCACGTAATATACTCATACAAAAATAGATTTCGTAAACAAGGGTGGATTAAGTCTATAGTGTGGTCGCAAAATGGGATGAGCTGGTTATAGACATATGATTGTATAACTTTGGCTTATCGTCCAGATGCTTTCGTGTTGAAAGAGCAGTTATTTAACTATATGTCGACTTACATTTTTGCTTGTTTGTTTTTTTGTTTGATGGTTTATTTATTTAAGGGAATGTAAATACCTGGCCGGACTTTTTAAGTACAATATAATGCTTTCTTTAATCACTTATAAGGGGAGTCTTTTACATAACGGTGGGACTACAGGTCACGTATCTCTCCTTTCTCCATCCATCTCCTTTCTCAAATATGTACTTAAAGAAGTCATTCTTCTGTATCGCCTTATGGAACGCTTGCTTTTATAGACCAGGTTAACAAAAGCTCGCTGTAGTGACACGTATAATAAATAAACCGTCAACAATACCTGCTTTTCACAATTTAGTCAGTGTTAGTTAAGCTGTACATAAATCAAACACCTGATGAAATAACATGCAATGCAACATAGAAACAAATAATGAAATATTATATTGGAGGTTTTGAAAACAAGTTTGGAAACTCAACCAACAAAAGGCTCAGCTATATTATTAACAGTAGTGAACATCCGATTAATAGGTTCGCACATGCCTCAGTGAAATCTTGAGTAGTCAGCATACAGCAGAGGTAGACTTCTCAAATTGAGCCTAATATCAAAGAAAGAGATGTTATTAAGTAACAACGGAGAATCAACAATCGCGTTTAAGAGTTTCTCAAGCGAGTTCCTCTTTGAAAGCTACAGGGATCCTTATAGAGTGGAGGAATTAATAAATTATTCCAGGGTAGGTGCCTAAGAGCATAACGTAGGAAGATCTGCTGAACAGACTCAATGTCTGTACAAACTCAATATTATGGTGGGATTCGAGAAATCTCGTGACCAACTTTTATAAAGCCCACCACAGAACTACTCTTTGATACCATGTAGTTTATGTGGGATATAAAATTCAATTTATATTCACAATTGGCACCCAAGTCACAGACAGAGTGGTTGCTGTTTCCTGTCAGTATTCATAACTTCACATATATTTACATTGAGAACAAAATTACTGTTCTTGCACCAATCATAAAATTTGTGAAGGTCACCCTGCACCTGTTCATAATCGTTAATAGATTTCATCTGAGCGAAAAGACTTTGCAGTTCCTAACAACAGAGACAATGTCGTCAATAGATAGAATAAAGAACAACGGGACTAAATTACTTCCTTGAGGTAGCCAGATTAAGCCCTGAAGACTCTAGAGATAGAATGGCGGAAATAGATTTGATATATATCATGCTATCTAAATAAGACTCCGCCCATTTTAGAAATGTTGGATTGTTTACACAATATCACGGAGTGAGATATCTTGTCGAAGTCTATATAAAAACAATCTGTCTGGTAGCCTTTTGATAACCCGCCAATAGTATCCGAAAAAAATTCCAACAAGTTAGTGGTTGTAGTGCCCGAAATAAGCCCATGTTGCTTTGAAGAGAATAAACTCTTGTAGGAAATTGAGAGCTGTGAATAAATGATAGATTCGAATAATTTGAGCATGCAAGATTATTTTGCAATAGGCATATAGTTAGAAATTTTATTTTTACTACCTCTTTTGTGGATAAGTATGATAAATGAATTTTTTCTTAGTTGTGGGAAGCAACCACTATCTAGCGATTTTTGGAAAATAATCCTCAGCGGAGCTGCCAGAGAAAGGCAGCATGACTTAAAACGGCTCGAGAAGTCCATTAATATGATAAAGTATATCTTCTTGTGCAACTGAAGGGATCGTGAATGTAATGTTGTGGAAGTCGTTCATATGACTGAAGTTGTTAAATTAAGGTTGGAAATTTGACGAGACAAACTCATTGCCAAAAAATTGAATAAAGATATTACAAATCTCAGGCGAATCATGTCTAGCAGAGTTCTTGTAGCTCATGCTATTGGGGTAGTTGTCCGTTTTTCTTTTCATATTAATAAACTTAAAAAAGATGCGTGGTTCATTAAACCATTTCCCGCTCATGCTTTCAATATACTAACTCATCATAAAGTGTAGAGGAAAGTTCTTTGAACTCATTATGGGATATGAGAAAATTGCTGTGACTTATATTCCCTTTGTCCCTCATATAACTATTCCATAATTTATTTTTTCTATTTTTAAAAAGTTTCAGTTCTTTATTGAACCAGAAGAGAAGAAAATAAATCGAAAATTGTTTTGTAAAACAAAGAAACGTACTTTAAGCAGACCTGTTATGGACACTTTGCCACAACAAAATTTTTCAACGCCAAATGGTAATCTCTCTCCCTACTATTTCTGATGTATTTATAACAAGTACATCGAAAGACATGAAACAGATATGACAGTAAATTGATCACTTAAAATTAAAATAATTCTTAATTCGATACCATCGCGAGTTTTCGAAATCATAAAAAAAAAATAAAAAAAAAATCAATACAACATTCGATTTTCAAGATACCCAAAAAAAAAACGAAATAGCCCGAAGATATGTTTTAAAACTCACACACTTTTCATATTCTGTGACTATCTCACTATCTTGAAACAACAAGGCAATGAGGACACAAAGGATATTTTGGGCTGCTTTGTCAAAAAAGGCTTTGGCTTTGTCCTGTTGGAAAAATACTCCAAACAAACATCGCGCTAAGATACACCAATGAATTCATCCATATAAAATAATAAGATAATCGTGACATTCAGAGCTACCGAAGACATATTCTTATTCTATCACAGCGGTTAGCTCGAGTTGGCAGCTGTAAACTGGAATTACGATGAACATAAAAATTATTATTATTTTCCCAAATATAAAAAAAAAAACAATTTTGTTTTCTAAGTTCCCCAAAATATAGAGCAATAAAAATTAAAGAATTTGAGGACTCACCTCCCCATACCCCTCTCCAAAAATTAAATTGATATCGCTACATTGGTTGCCATAGCTATAAAAGGTTTTAGAAGATTGGGAATGGTGAAAATTTGACTACACTACGACGATGATATCGGCGATGATGACGACGAATAGGCGTCGTAATTTTTACAACTCAATCAGATAAGAATTTCATTACACTCTGGGCTAAAGCAAATAAAATGAAAAAAGAAAAAATCTGAAGTTTATTGTCCTGCTCCACAAACGATATTGCATGGGGCGAGCTTCCTTGTTCCTGCCGAAATGTAATCACGAAAGGTAATTTGCTGATTCGGAGGCGAGAGCTACTTTGTTGCCTTGACTAAGCTCACAATGGTGGAGGGCGATTTTATGATCCCTTGATTACGAAAAATAGTGCTGATTTAAAAGCCAAAAAATTCTCTTTTGTATGTGTATCCGTGCTGCATATAAATAAGCACATATGTATGTAGGAAATTCAATATTTAACAAAAGAGGATTAGGGGATAAACGATTTAAAGAATACTTTGCTGCTTTTTATTTCTTTATTGCTCAAAATCACACTCGATCCGCCTTCGACGACGGGAACAGTCTCCTTCCTCTGACGTGATGATGATCTCTTCTCGTTCTCGTTCTTGTTCTTTTCCTCTAGTTCCTCTCTTCGTTGGGGTCGTTCAGAAATTATTGCTTCCTGCGTTCGGCTTGGATTACTTTCTGGGTTTATAATCCTACACTCGGCTCTCCTGGCGATTCGATCTCCTGACGAATTAACAGCGTGTATAAGCGAGCTCCCTTCTCTAATCTCTAACATCGACATTTCAATTTCTGTACTTCTTATTTCTTGGATACTTCTTTATTTCTTGGATACTTCTTTATTTCTTGGATACTTCTTTATTTCTTGGATACTTCTTTACTTCTTGAATACTTCTTTACTTCTTGAATACTTCTTTACTTCTTGAATACTTCTTTACTTCTTCGCCGACCGTATGGTGCTTTTGTCAAGGTGTGTATAATTTCAGAATGATAAGGCTTTGGGAAGAGTTCCATTCATCCTATACGCTCGAACTATTGTCATTTGAAGTTCTGAGTTGCGCTATCTTCATTATGATGAGGGCTTTTGGAGAGATTTTCAATTATTTACTTCATTTTATGTGCTTAGTGCTTCTATGTCTAGTCTATTCACTTCAATTAATTCAGGTTACTCTTAACAATTATCTTTTCCTTTATGTAGTTCAACAATTTTTTCAATTTAAATATATTCTTTTTATATTTTCATAATATGGCAGATTCTTCTTCCTTGTCGTTTCTATTGCATTGGGTTACGATTTCTTCCTCGTCGCTACTTTCTTCGTCCGACTCGAAACATGAAAAAGGCTTCATATAGTCGGCTGCAGTTGAAGTAGTTTGTGGGCCTTCATGATTTCCTACTTTTGCTACATCATACCTCTCGTGGTCTTTAATACGGGTTATTCTATAAGGTCCCAGGTATTTCGAACTTATTTTTAGGCCTGGACCAAACTGCGTCCGACAAATTGCGACCAAATCTCCAACTTCGTACCTATGGGATGGTGTCCTACGTTTGTTGAAGGTTCTTTCATTTTCTTTCTGGACTTCTCCAATTCTTTTGGAAGCTTCTATACGATTTTCATCGCGTTCATCTTGAAACAGTTGAGCTAGTTCTTGGTTTATTATTTCCGTTAAATTTACATCTTCGACCAACTTCATCTTTGTACCAATTAGTAACTGAAATGGAGATGTGCCAATGCTGCGCTGGTAACTGCTATTTAACCATGATTGTACTTTTGCAGTATGTTTATACCAACTGATTTCTGAGTTAATGGATAATTTTGTCAAGATTGATATGATGGTCCTGTGTACTCTCTCTACCTGTCCATTACCTCTCGGGACTCCTGTGGTTATTTTGAGATGTTCAATTTTTTGGCTTCTGCAGTATTCCTCCAAGGAGGCTGATGTAAATGCTGGTCCTCGATCAGTAATCATTCGTCTCGGATTTCCGAATGTTACTTGTTGACTTAACAGTTTTTTCAGTGTTTCGGAAGTGGTAATTGTCTTCAGGGGATAAATCCAAACAAACTTGGTAAATGCGTCAATGACTGTTAGTAGATAACGGTATCCTTTTTTCGTCGTGCTCATTGGACCTAGATGGTCAACGTGGTAAGTTTCAAGGGGGATGGATTCTTTTGGGATTGGATGCAAAAAACCTTCTTTTCTATGCGACTTAGATGCTAAGATGCATTGTATGCAGTTTAAGATACAATTGGAAATTTTCTTGCTTAGTCTCGGGATGAAGTAGTCGTTGTTGATGACCTGTTCCATTTTACGTTGCGCGAAATGGCCTTGTTCGTGTATTATTCGTATAAGTTCATTCTGCATTGCTTTCGGTACGACTAGTAATTTCACACCGTTCGAGAATTTATACAAAATATCTCCTTCTTGATAATAGTCCTCGAAATCACCGTACTTCAAGACTTCTAATATAGCTTTGATTCGTTCGTCTTTTCGTTGAGCTGCTCTCACTTTATGTATCAGGTTAAAATTTTCTAACGACATGACTATCGGGTAGCGACTTAAGGCATCAACGTGCCGCATTCGTGTTCCTGATCGATGTTCTATCACATATTCAAACTCTCCCAAGAGCATTGCCCACCTGGCTATCTTTGGAGTAACATCTTTTTTCTCCATCGTAGCTGCAAATGCCGCACAGTCTGTAACTAACTTGAATTTGATTCCAAGCAAATATACTCTAAATTTTTTTAATGCCGTCACTACTGCTAACACTTCTAGCTCATAGCTGCTATACTTCTCTTCCGTTAACGACGTCTTTCTGCTAAGATAATAAACAGGATGTAACTTCTGGTCCTCGTTGCTGCGTTGCAGTAAGATAGCTCCGTAGCCATATTTGCTGGCATCAGTATGAAGCTCGGTGTGCGCTTCAGAGTCATAAATGGCCAATACTGGCTTTGTACACAATAACTCAATAAGCTCTTTGAAGGCCTTTAATTGTAACTCCCCGAATTCGAATTTAGTCCCATTTCGTAAGATGTCACTAAGAGGTCGAGCGATAATAGCGTATCCCTCACGAACTTTCGGAAGTATCCTGTCAAGCCAAGAAATGACTGAATTTGCTTGACAGTTTTAGGTGTTGGGAAATTTTTTATAGCTTTACTTTTTTCCTCAGATGGTCTGACTGTGTCGTTTTCTATTAGGTAGCCCAGATATTCAACTCGTTTTTTAAGGAATTGACACTTTGACCATTTGATGTTCAACCCGTGCCTTGCTGATATGTCCAATACTTCTTGAAGTCTACTTATGCCTTCGTCTTCGCTTGTAGCTAGCACAATAATATCGTCAATGTAAATAAGAACTTTATTCTGACGAATATGGTTAACGAAAATCCAGTTAATAAAGCGTTGAAAATAAGTTGGCGATATACAGAGACCGAAAGGAGCACGTGTGAACTCATATTGTCCATTTTGAGTTACAAAGGCCGTATACTTCTGACTTTCTTTGGATATCGGCATATGGAAAAATCCTTTTCTCAAGTCAAGAGTGGAGAAAATTTTTACCTTCCGCAGTCGGTCGATTTGATCTTCGATTATTGGTAAGGGCTGGTGATCCCGAATAATTTGCTTGTTGAGACGTCGATAATCAACGCAGAGTCTTTTGGTTCCGTCCTTCTTCGTAACTAGAACTATGGGACTAGCGAACTCAGACACACTCGGTTTAATTATGCCTAGCTTTAACCACTCATCGATTTGTTTAGCTACAATGTTATTTTCAAATTGAGGTAGCCTTCTGGGGGTCAGATGAATCGGTGTCTCATCTTTCAACATAATGTGCATTTCAAATTTATCTATCCTTGGGTTTTCATTTGCTTTGTATTCTGTGATGAGGGCTATTAACTTCTTCCTGATTTCTTGTGATTGGATATGATTCGTATCTAGTTCGATTTGATCGGTTATTTGCAAACAGCAGATGGGATTCTCTATTGAATCTTGTAATGGTGTCATCGTTATGTGCCCTGCCTGAATCTTTAGATCAACTCTTTCTAGCAAAGATTTCCCCAAAATAAATATCTTTGGAAGTATTGCAAACGGTGCTACGTGGATTTTTTCGAAATATGAGTGGTCATCTATCTTTACGTCAGCATAAAATGAGCCCAGAGTCGATATCTCACCTGATCCTACCCCCGTAAATATTATTGGCTCACTTAAAGATGGACTTCCCAACTGTGTGTAACCATCTTCACGTATTATGGTGATGTCACTACCCGTATCTACGAAAGCGGTCATTGGGGTATTGTTAAGCAAAGCTGTTTTACTCATATCACTTCTTGTTTGGAAAGCTTTATTCATTATTGCCACTCCTTTATACCCATTTTTAGTGGGGCACTCTGGACTTTTGTGTCCAAACTCATTGCATTTAAAGCATTTGTTACCGTGATACTTTTTGGGACAACTATTTGCGAGGTGCCCTATACTTCCGCATTTGTAACACCTTAGCTCAGATGTGTTCCGTCGAAACTTTTGCTGAGTTGGCCCTCTAGCGTGAGATAATTTCGGTTTTGTTTTTTCGCTAATAGCTTCATAAATCACAAATTTTTCTTTCAGTTCAGCTATAGTTTTGCATCCGTATAGAACTATTTTATTCCTTTCATCGTCAACTATGCCATCTATCGCGTATTTTATGATTGCTGCATCTTCTAGATTCACCTTACTTCCCAATTCGCGGATTGCCAATAAAAAATCTCGGCAAGATTCAGTCGGACGTTTTTTCCTTGATCTCAGTTGTTCATGTATAACTGCACTGTTAGTTTTTTCCTTAAACTCTTCTTTCAAAAATTTTTTAAGTTGGCCCCAAGTGTCAAGATCCGTTTGACACCGCACGGCTACCTTCGCTGATCCCGTCAGTAAGCGCTTCCCATACACGACCTTTTGTAAGTCGGACCATCCAAACACAACAGCCGCTCCTTCAAAATCACTTATCCATTTAGAGATGGAATAATTATTCTGTCCATCAAATCTATTTAGGGAATCTTCAATATCTATAAAAGAGAACTTAGCAGAAGCTTCCCCAGTCAACTGTTCATGGTTCACTCCTCGCGAAGTGCTCGGTAATTGTTTGTTTCTTTCCTCATCATTTCTACGCGATTCTTCTAACATTGCCCGAATAGTTGCATTTTGGTCATCTAATCTCTTCATTAAATCCTTTACCATTGTGCGATATCCATCAATTTCGTTGATTGTACTAACATCTCGATTTTCTTCGAAAGTACTTTGCCTATTCATGACCCTATTTTTTTTCCCCATTTTTACTCTTTTCGAAAGAAACCAAAAAATTACTTTTCATATGAATCTGCCTAACCAATTTTCTCAGTTTTATTTAACTTAATTTATTTTAGTTCAGTTGTTATTTTACCCTTTATTATATTTTCCAATATATCTGAGCTCGTAGAATACCAACATATTATAAAAATTCAAAATAAACTTGTTAAATATAGCACCGAACTCAAATGTAATTACCCCAGATATTATTAAATCTTTATTGCATCAGTATATGCAAGCAGAATAAATTTTCAATTATTGATGCCTATGCTAGAGTGCCCTTATCAAAATTTAAGCTCTTCACTGTCGATGGCTACCGTAAATTAAATATTACCATTGTGGTGTAGCGAATATTTTGAATTTGAAAATTTGCATTCTTATATTTAATTCCGCAATAGTTTCTGTGGATCGCTCACCTCACAGAGTAGTGTTTGTTTAGTAGTTTGACAGCTGAATACCACTTGTGAATTTGATATCGTTTCTATTTTCTAATTATCCATCTTGCCATATTTGGCATTTTCTACCGCTCAATTTATATTTGGCTCAATTTTTGCTTAGGAACTACTTATTTATTTATATGAATTTAATTTAATTTCATGCAGGTACTTTACCACTTCTCAGTCTTTCCTTACGAAACCTTCTTCTAGTTAAAGCTGTCATCATCAAGAAGTAAAGACAAATCAAAATGGCGATTCGAATCATTAGAATCATCCGACAAACGAAAAGTTATTGATTCTCTTTTCTTCCTCAATTGCATGGAATCATTCGTCATATAATATAATGTCTAAGAAGTAGAAATTAATTAGAGAGAGAGAGAAGAACGTACTTATTTGAACTTTGGTAATGTTTCCAGAATCCACTGGAAAGATGTTCGTTTTCGCTTCGCCGCTACTCAGTTTTATCACTGAACTATGCTGGATGTATTTGTATGGGTGAAACACCGCTATGGTGTGACTATGCAGAATACCGCAAAGATGTCCCGTTTTTCAGTTTTCAGCTTCTAATTTTTAGTTTTACTGATGGCACGTACAATATTTCCTCAATCTGAAGAACGGTGACTGCTATACCTGATGATTTCACTCTATAGTTGCATACACTTTCCCAATTAATTCTACACCAGAATAATTACGTGTTTCATTTACTTTTCGCGATCCCCTATCCGTGCTTTACTTTAAATTACTATCCCACTTCTGACACCAGTTTTGTAGGAAATTCAATATTTAACAAAAGAGGATTAGGGGATAAACGATTTAAAGAATACTTTGCTGCTTTTTATTTCTTTATTGCTCAAAATCACACTCGATCCGCCTTCGACGACGGGAACAGTCTCCTTCCTCTGACGTGATGATGATCTCTTCTCGTTCTCGTTCTTGTTCTTTTCCTCTAGTTCCTCTCTTCGTTGGGGTCGTTCAGAAATTATTGCTTCCTGCGTTCGGCTTGGATTACTTGCTGGGTTTATAATCCTACATGTATGTAGTACATATGTAATACTGGTTCGACAATGTCCATTAGTGAGTTTTTGGCAAAGCATTTTCATAATCTGTCATTGTCTGTGCGGGAAAAGTCATCTTTCGTTTTTTTTAATGTTTGATACTCTTGTAGACTAACATTTTTAGTTTAGTTTCCAGTAGTATGTTGAAGTTTTACGAGCCCTTAAATAAAATCTAATATATTACTATGGACGCATATTACCTTTCATTTATCAGGAAGTTTTTAAAGACTTTTCTCAATACTAGATTACTGAAGGATATAAAATTGTTTCCATATGTACCTACATTCATAGCTGATTTGTATAAACATGCTATCGATTGGTTCCTTTGAACTCTGCGAATCATGGGAATAGTTTTGCACGTGTGCTGAAATATCTTCGTCTGTGCAATCCATCAATAAATAGCACTTTTTTCTTATATTTGAGAGCCGTGTGTGGAGGATGGATGGATGGATTGATGCAAGGTTGGAATCTGGACTGGATCCCTTGAACGGCGGCTACAACGAGACCCATTGTCCACCCTGCAGACTTATGAGCAATTGCCCATAAGTTCCAACCGGACGCTTTAACAAAATTCAAAATTGGGCCCCAACCCTTCTTACCGGCTTCATGCAGCTCATCTAGGAATTGTGAGCCAAGGAATCTGTAGTGCTTCCTGAGAGGGCCGAACAGTAACAGAGAAAGTAAGTCAATGTTTCAGATTGCTCCCTGCAACCCCTGAATGTAGGATCATGTACGATCAATAAGTCTCATCCTGTATGGGCGAATTCTGAGAAGAGAATGCCCAGTAATAATCGACACCAGAGTTCTCAGGGTTGATTTGTTTAGTCCCTTTTCATTTCATTTGGATTAGGTCTCCTACACATCTCCTTTGTAGTTCTACATGAAGGGTCATCTAACCAAAGGCGAAAATATTGGCAGTTGGCCCAAGTCGAGATATTGGAGGCAAGGTTTTTTAGTGCGATCCTAATTGTGGAGGAGAATTCTTTCGATGTTGGACTAAAAGCAAGTTTGTCCGCCAATTTATTCCAGCTAATATTGCCATAACCTAGCACCCAAATCGCTATTACCGTGTTGCTCCGAAAAAACGGAGTTCAGGGTGGTTTTACATTCCAATACCAGTTCTCAGGCTGTAAAAGATTTTTGCAAGCCCTTGATAGCTGCTTGGCTGTCCGAGCAGATTGGAATCTCATTTTCTGAGTGTTTGAGTTAAGGAGATACCTTCGCGCTTCAAGGACAGCCTTGACTTCTGCCTGGAAAACCGCGACATTGCTTTCAAGGTGTATGGTTGTGCCCATGTAAGGCTCCTCGCAAAAAGCGCTTACTCTGGTGTTTTTTCCAATTTGGAGCCGGCTATACAGGGTGTCCCAAACTAATTTGACTATATTTTGCCAAATGATTCTTTTCGTTCAGACAAGTAAAAAATTGTGTGGTAGTAGGAGGAGGGGGGGGGGTAAAATATCATCCTACCCAGTTCACTAAATACCCTATATCTTGAAAGCGCAGGATCTATTTTAAGACGGCATCGTATACAGAACCTTGAGGTCTTTCCTATGAATGTTACACCACCCCTGTGCGCCTCCTCACTCAAGAGTTATGATGCTTCCCTTTTGATAGGCGTCCTTGATTATCTCCTTTTTTTAAAGCTGAGATCGGCATCCTCACATAAGAGAGAGCTCCCTTTAGCCAACTCATCATCCATCTCGTTGTCTTAGATATCAATATGGTAAGGAAATTAACAATCAGGCTTTATGCAGCTTTTGAAACCTGATTTAAGGTCCATGAATATTATACATTATGTGAAACCTGAAGCTACTAAATGAATTCAGTTCTATCAAAGTATTCAATGAACCTAAGAATAAAGGAAAAAATTGAATAAGTCTTAGCTTAAAGCCCAATTCTATTAATTTCCAAGTTATTAGCTCCAAAATTTTTGACTAATATTATAGTGTTTCACAAAAATGTTTTTGAATTCTGAAAATTTCCTTGCGGTTGTCATGCACATTATTAGTGAAGCTTGATATTATTTGCGTACACTTTCTGACTAATAATAATTATCAGTCTACGGCTGCGATAATAATTATTAGTCACCCTCTCGCTGGCAATTATTTGTTTTCATGCACAGAAAAACTGTAAACAGACACTTAGTTGAACATTTGTATTACATTTTTATCAGTCTTAAATTTGTATTCTAAGCAGTTTAAAAATATTAAGTCATAAGCCTCAAGGAGGAAAATTCTCTGAATTCAAGAATCTGATTGAAAATGTTCTCATAAGAAGTGAAATTGCATTTAATTAATTTAATTTTCATAAGTTAAAAATTTGTCTTGGACTCTTTTTCAAGTACACTTTCAAAGCAGAATAAATATGCTATTCTGTGCTATTGGCCTCTGTTTCCATATATAGGGTCCAATTCGTTGCAATAAATATTCAATTGTTTCACTATAAATAGTTACGAAATTTTCATTAAATTCGTAACTTATAGTTAGTCCACATAATTAATTCTCTGTTTGAACACCCAACAACGGCATATCGTTACAAGGTCATAATCGCCAAACTCAGCATCACTAATCGAAAATATAAAACATTTAAAAATAAAGAAAAGTTATTGTGAAAATATCATGGCTACGTCTAAGAATAAAAGTTTTAACCCTTAACGGATGCGCAATCCCATATAACTAAATACACTTTTCTTATTAGACTATTATTATTATACTGTGCGAAAAATATTTCTGAAACACAATTGGACTAATAATTTGGATAATAATTATTAGACTGATAGTTTTATGAAATAGGAATCTGGAGTTAATCGATCGACCGTAAATATATTAAATCAATCAAATTTGCCTGTGAAAACTGAATAATGAATGAATTGTTCTAGAACATTAGTAAATTCGTAATCGATTACTGTCTTTCAGTTATATAGCTCTAAATTTCATGCTTTAACCGTTACTGTATATAAGATTTCAATGATGCAAGAGTAATTTTTTAAAAGTTGGTTTTATTACTAAAAGTTATCTTAGAAATTAATAAAAAAAAAACAATGTGAAGCAGTATTCACCTTGCTGGATTTTGTGAGTTGATAACTGTCAACACCGTGGCGGAACTGCTCTGAGAAGTTAGCAAAGCAGTTTGCCGCCGGAAGCTGAGTTCTTGATAGTAGAATCTGTGGGGTGCGCTCACCTTGGCTGCTTGATGCATGTAACTGAGATCTGAGAGTCAAATCCGGGAACGGATCTACTCGGTGACTTAACCTAATAACGGTCCAATCCGTGGCACCTAGTCAATCTGGGTGTGGCTGAGTAATTATTGCGGAGTTTGAATATTAAGAATCAAATCAAGCCGTCCTTATGACTAGATGGCTGGTTATGCCTCTTACGTCCTGACAGTCTAGACGTCCTTATGACTACCTGACTGCTATAATGGGAACCTCTGTATATATTGGTAAGAGTCTCATCAGTCCAGGCTGTCCCTATGACAATTTGCACTGGAACTAAGCTTGATAAAAAAAACTAGTGAACTTTATGTCGACTTGATGATGTGCAAGAAGTTACAGCAACGTTGATTCGGAATTCTGGTCTTAATTATTCAGTTCATTGTTGACTTAAAACAGCGCTATGTCTGAAAAATGAAAATTTATCGTGGACTCAAAACATGGGTTTATTTGCTGTAAGATTCCTCATAAGTTTATTTTCCCATATCCGGGCTGTGCTCTCTTTACAGATACAGCTCTTTTTTTAATTTTATGATATTTTTACATACCTACTATATTTTTGTTAATTATTTTGTCTTGCTCTTGATGTCGAAAGTGGCTACATTAGACTATTTAAAAAACTGTTTTCAATTTTATTTTCAAATGCTACGCCTAACTAGCACATTCTTTTGTAATCCGCAAGGTATTTCAAATCAATTTTCAGGTATTTGGTTACATCGATTATAGCGGCTAGAACGAAAGTGTTGACACATGCCTGCTTACTCTAATAATATCAAGATTTTAGCTTTAGAAGTGTAGAACATCAAGGAGGAGGGGCACGGTATTTTGTTGAACATTTTGGGCTATGCCTTTGTAATCATTTTTTTAATTTTTTTTAGCGATCATGTTAGGGCTCCGTTTCTTTCTTTTATTGTACAGAATCCTAAATATATTCGGCATACTCTTAAATTGTATTTCTTTTTATATATTGTTTGGGTATTTCTTTCGTTTTTGTTTATTTTTGCTTGCTCTTTTCTCTCTCTTCTTTTATAGTATCTATTAATAGTATCACTACAAATTATTTATAATCCGTTGAGTTTGTATATTGTTAAGTTTATATTTGTATTTTTTTTTTTTTTTCTAATATTTACCAATAAGATTATTAGTACTGTAAAAAAAAAATATATTTTTTTAAATATTTATAAAACTCCACATGATGACAAAATGTCAACCAAGACAATTTTTTTTTCTTTTTAAGGAAATTCTTTAAAAAAATCGGAATTCGAAATTTGTGTTTTGTTGGAGATGCTTATTTTCGAGAAAATGTTTTCTAATCAAATTTTACTTAAGAAGGTGCATACCTATAATTTCTCAGGATTGGGGAACTTTCTTCCAGATGTGATCTGCTTCTGTTTTTATTAATTTTTTTTAAATTTCGTTTACTCAGATTTTTTTGTAGGATAACGTACCTAACCCAATTATAGTATTCATTTTTTCCCAATTATAGTATGTTATCACAATCTGATAACCGATTCTGTACAATTTCCAATATCATATGCTGTATCCAGTAAATAAAATGATGTGTTACAGGAAATTTTGGAACACATTCGTCCACATATAAATATAGTGTTGGGAATTTTCAAATTTTCTAGTTAAGTGTAAAAAAAACACAGCACTACTTAACTAAAAATATGAATTTACACACCAGAAATTGCTTCATAATCTCACATGAAATTGCTTCATTATCTCATATGAAATTTACCTAAAAACCCACTTATAACAAATATAACAGAAATTTATACTTCATAAAAAATTATTTTCGAACACGCTTACCTACAGAAAATCATATTCTCAAATCCAATTGAAGTAAACTTTAAAGATCCTAACCGTGAACCCCACGTTCTCTTAACGTTTATTTTCTGATGTTTTCTGAAAGTTTCATAACTCGTATTAACTCACTTGGCTTCCTTCAAAGAGTCATTTAAATGCAGACATGTCACCGGGTTACCAACTACTTTAGAAATTTGCATGCTTTCCATTTTACAAACAGCCTCTTAAGGTTGCTGCTCCAATGTCAAACACCAGGGTATGTCCAACAAAATCTTAAATGAATGCGGAGGCCTTAAATTGCATCCACTCTCTCTGATCCGTTAAATAGCCGGGGAATTTTTATTCTCCACGCTCCTTGTTAGGAAATATTTTTTATGAGGTATAATGCTGGCATTATACCCCACCCCGTAAGCCCACACCATAATGCCAAACCGTGAAGCAAACAGAAAAAAATGCAGTCAAGTAAACTTCCCAGGGAGTCTATTTTGTATGCAAATCGCCCTGATGAAACTTAATTTTCGCGGAAGACTAGAGGTAGTATGACAGGACGAATGGAGGAAGCTAAGGAAAAAATTTACTTTCATTCATCCTAACCATTCGAGGATATTTCCAATTCTGATTCTACATATTTAAATATTTTTTTATTTGATGTGGGCTTATGATGTTATGTATCCTTCTTAACAGGGGTACTGAGTATGTATGTGCATACATAATGTTTCTCTAGGATAGAATGGATGTCAGAATAATACCTTACGTCTTGTCTAAATGGTTAACATTGATTAAATCCCTCAGGAGAGCTTTGATGTTGCTACGGGTAAGGGATTGACCGAGGTAATCTCTTAGATCCTGAAAATTTTCTTTTAGGGACTGGGACTGGACAAAAGGAGAAAATAACGATAAAATAAAAGAAAAACGTAATTTATACAAGGACAAGAAGAATTAGGTAAAACAAGTAATCTTTTTATGCAAAAATAATAGAAAAATAATGGTAAAAAAAAAAGCCAGGCCCAAAAGGGTCATGACATTTGTCATTTTGGTTGGCTGTGGAAATTAGCTCTGTCGCAAAAGAGGGAGCAAAAGAATAAGGAATTTGGTGTCGATTTGATATCGTTGCCCAGTCCGTTTTGTTCATACCACAGAAAGTACCTAAGGTTTTATTCTCAGATTACTTCTTTTTATCAATATTATAATAGATATTGATATTTTGAAAAAAAAAAAATGAAAACAATATTCCGAAAGCCAGAAGGAAATTATCTGGAAAAATCAGAAATTAAAAATCTTGAAAGCTGCTTGCGTCAGACCACTTTCGTCCACCACTGTATATGATGATAACGAAACACCTTCACTCGAGACAAAGGACAAAGGATACAAACCATGTAGGCTTTGAAAATATTTAGACGGAAGAAAAACTATTACGAATCCCTTGTCGTGTCAAATAGTTTTTCTTTGCTTAAATTAGTGACCGTAAAATATTTGTATTTAATAAAATATACAACCGCAATATTATTTATATTGTTGGTTTTTCTTTCCCTACGCGTCTTGACATCCGTTTATTCAACAACTCCCGTATCCGTGACACTTTCATCATTTTGCGGGCATTTTGTGTGCAGTTTTTTAAAGCTCTGACTGATGACTAATTTGAATTATAAGTCTGGATACCAGTTGCTTTTAGGAAAAGTATAAGCATGTTATGGTATATCATCACAGGCTTTAATTTTGCTTTATCAGAATTATTGCCTGTTATCTGTTTTCTTTTTGTTTTTTATATTTTTCATACCCCATTTGTATAATATCAAACTCCCAACTTTTTCGAAATCCGTCTACACTCAAGAGACTAAGAAATAATTGTATTATTGGTCCATTATTAACTTTGATAATAAACCATGTATGTATGGTGGTTTGCCCGAAGTTTAGAAAGCTGCAGTGACTGAAAACGAATATCAATAAATTCGTCGACTAAAGAAAGCTCTCAGGTTATTAGAAATCAAAGTACGAACAATTCCAAAATTCCCGAGTTCAAAGTAATACATATTGAAGTCATTTTTAGTAAAAAATATATGAACAATTAAAATACAATATGCGAAATTATTGTTGATTGGATTTATTATGAATAGATTTCAGAACACATTAAGATGATGCATTTGAAAATTTAGATAAAATTCAAATTCTAAAACAGTTCTAAAGATCTTCAGCCTAGAAGCCAGAACATACCCAAGAATACTTCAAATTAGAGTTGTAGAGCTAAAATCATACTGCTCGACAATGTTATGACGATATATGGAATAAGAAAAATTCGTAGGTACAACAAAACTATTACAGGAGTATGTTTCGGAGCTAGCGAAACTACTGAAATTGTCGAATATCAGCATATACAAACTAATAAAAAAAAATAGGTCTATGCCTAATTGCTTACTTGATCTTCATTAATGCTGTTGCTCTTGCCCATGCTAGAGCCCAGGTCACGGCGATGATAGAACTGTTTGAGGCTGCGCCTCTACTACATGCGATGAGACCAACTTCTGTGGATTTAATTTGAATTGTACAAATTCACTAGAGCGGTATTCAAAATTATCTCAATTGTACGGAGCAACCGTGCACAAACAGATATCGATTTAAGCTTCTTGGCGAGCATTGAAAAAGGATCATTATCATTCTTCTAGGATTGTTAACAGAAGAAATGAGAATTTCGACCCGGCAAACAAAAACATTCTAACGATTGTAGAAGAAGATAGAAAACTCTACATTAAGGAAGACCAAATCTGTATTAATTAAAGATTTTGTTTTGTTACCAAGAGAAGGATACAATTTGGTCGTTGATTGGATTTTTTCAAAATGTTTTTGTACCCGTAATGGGTAACCATATGAAACGCTACACAGATAAAATGAGACCGTGGGTAAATAACAACATTATCTTGTACAGAAGATGGTGAAGATATAAAGTTAATACCAGATTTGACTAACATTACCTAAAAAGACAGTCGGCGTAGAAAAGACCAGAACGGCAATGAAAGTGAGAAAACATTTAAGGGTAATGAATGAAGATATTTCAATTACAACTCAAATTACGGCAAGATGGGAAAAAAATCCATAAAGCCATTGGAGATGTACAAAAATGTTATCAGGATGGAAGGACCACTTAGGAAGAACATTAAGTTTTCTAAAAGAATATACTGATGGAAAGATATCCAAGAAAGATCAAGTTTACCATAAAAATGACAAATCTTGATTAATCTTCCATTAAGGACAAAATTATCCAAAAATAGATTAATCATACTGAAGATGATGAACCATTCCGGATTAGAATTATGAATTACCCTAAAGAACACCAATTTCAAGAATAAGAACGAGCCACACTCTGCCATTAAATTCCAATGTCACTGCAAGCTGTCATTATTCAGCATATATTTCTAATCATACTTTAAAATAAAATTTATTAAATAAAACACTATAAATAACTCTTCGTTTTCTCTACAAAACTAATTGCACTTATTTCCAAATGAGAACTTCTTCCTTTCACCTCCATATCAATTTCGATATAAGACTCCTAACTTAAATAGAAAGATGGAAACATATATCTATTGCTTGCGCAGAGAACGTCCCCATTCATATTCCTTATTTAAATTTAGTACATACTGCATACGTTTTCAGCCTACAGCCTACGGAATATAATTTGAGTAAATCTTCTTGCAAATTTATAGTTCCGTCCATCCAGAATGTGTACGTACGTAAACAGAAAACTTGTTGCTGGTATAGCTTGGACTAACGTTTAAGTATTAATTGGTTTGGGTATAGAGGGTCGTCTAGGAACTTATTTACAAGCAAATAACCTGCACATTCAATTTATGTATCTTTGATGAGTTTATTTTGCTGAATGTTATATAAGTATATGCGGTGCCCAAATATTAGATTTAATAATAGGAGAAAACAATAATTTTATCTTATTCATCGTGTACAAGATAAAGGAATATCGTATAAATTAGGCAACAATTTTGAAAGTTGTTTTCATTTTCTAAAATACTCAGAGAATTTTTGGAGAAGACAAAAGGAGCTCATATGTAACAGGTTTGTTGAAATTGAAATATTTTACATATTCCTAGCAACAAATAAGGCATTTCGTATCAACAAGAACCAATACAAATCACCACGACTAGTTTCTGCCTGTCGTACATTAGAATTGATCTAGTTTCAGTTTATATTGAAAGAAAAGAAAATTCTAAAGTCATTAATATTGGTGATTACATATTTACTTAAAAGACGGCTTGGAGTATCTTTAGTGTTGTCCATTTTACAGAAAGTGTGAATCGAATTGAAAAATATTACTGATATCGATTTAATGAAGGACACCAGAAATAGTAAAACTTACAAATTCTAGGAATTTATTGTATCTTTAAAAAACTAACACTTTATCACTAATTTGAAATTCTTATACTAGAAAACAAGTAGGAGTGACTGAACAGAAATACCTCACACTTATATAACTCCAAACAATACAATAGAGCAATAACATAGACTTAGAATAATAAACCGACCGACATTTTTGGTATAGGCAGTAGTAATTCCAAAATCGTCTATGTCTCTGAAGTGATCAATTTTCCAAATAGTATTAAAGGCTGACCATAGAGCTGGTGAAAGATGAAGAACTTAAGGCGTCACACATCACATCATGATGGCCTGACTCCAGAGCGCCTCATACATTTCAGGAATCTTTTGATTCCAGACCCTCTGGAGGTTTTCAATTCAGCGCTACGACGCATACAAATCTGCCTTCGAGTTGGAGGAGATCTGTCATGCGTCTAATACCAAAGAAGGGTTATCTTAGAAGGACGGGGAACGGGGGGATAGTAACCATATGCAATGTGGACTTCAAAATCGTCTGCAAAGCAGTAGGGGCAATCTCCGTTCAGTGATTGCTTCGGTTATACATCCGGAATAATCTAACTGTGTGCCTAGTTGCATCTTCTAAAACAAAATCGCGGCTGCAAAATATCATTTTGCATACCACGAGAAAACTGAGACACCAATGGCAATGATTTCTCTCGATCAGCAGAAAGCATTCGATATCGTGAATTACGACTATCGTTTTGGTGCTCTTGATGCATTTGGGTTCCCACTCAGATGGGTTGAGATCATCAGAATGCTATATAGTGATTCTGCTATTCTCTTAAAGCATCAAGGACATTTCCTCTCTCATGTCTTGTTTCGGCAGGGCATCAAACAGGGGTGCCCTTTGTCAGGCATGCTATATGATAATGTTCTAGAACCACTGTTGATCAACCTCTATCGAATGTTGTGGTGATATGGCGTTCATCTTCCATCTACTAATATAAGACCTCTTTTGTTGGCATATCCGGATGACTTGGCTGTATTTCTAACAGATGATAAGGCAATTCCAGCCGCACAAGCTATCTTCCTACAGTATTACCGATGTTCAGGAGCAAAGATAAACGTAAGAAAGAGTCAAGGACTTTGATGCAGAAGGTGGCGTGATCGCACAGTTGCCCCACTTGGCATACAGTGGACCAATACTTGTCTGAAGTATTTAGGAGTATACATCGGACGCGTGGGCAAATCTCGTAAGAGTCAAATGCCCTTGGAAAAACTTTACGGTGCAGTTAATTCTTGGCGAAGTCAATTGTTTCCTCTTTCTTTGAAAGGGCGAGCAGTTGTAGTAAATTAACTGATTAGCTCGTTCGTCGAACATATTTGAAGAGCAGAAACTCTTGAAGAGGGCTTTATGAAACTACTCCAAGCCAAGGTGATAGACGGCTTTTGGGGAGGTAGAAGATGGGTGCTGAAAGCACGCCCTACACACCAGTCACGGAAGGTGGTTTAGGTCTCACCAATTTGGTTGTGAAATTTCGATATCTCCAATTTCGAGCATTCCAAAGAGTCTTCTGCCGTAGTGACACCTTAATTTATCAGCTGTAGGTGAACGCATTGGGGGGTCGTGGCACAGGTGAGTTTTACTGGCTTCTCTTGTCCTATTGACTGGTCTCAGGATATGACCTGTACGATTCCGACCTGGGGTAGAATGAGGCCGGGATTTCATGTAGACTGGAATTCCATTAGGTACGAAGAATACAGAAAAATTCCAGTGGATTTTAATCCTGAATTAATAGATTCGCTTGTTCATAATGCTCGGGGAATCGTTTCGGGATTGCGTCTCTATGCTGTTATTAGAGTCATTGATGTTACCGAAAGCGGCTGGATTCAATTCTGCACACAGGTCTTACGTAACGTAGCTGCTTCTGCTCGGGAGAGATTTCATCGGCTTCGCAGTAGTGGCCTGCTGTTAAGCTGGAAGATGCTTTCGTGTGGGACAGGCCACTCCGTTGACGCAATGATAATGCGGTTGCTTCGGAAAGTGTTTACAAATGTCAACCAACAGGGGTACGTGAGCTTGCGTAGATGGAATGTTCACCTCGGGGTACATATGGCATTACGCCTACATAGGTAGAGTAATCTACAGCTATCGCTCTAATTACAAAGACGCAGATATATGTTTCAAGCTGCATCACAATCTTGTTCATCCTAACCCTTTGTAACATATAGATCGCTGAGTGCAGAGAATGTGCACGGTTTATGGGGGCGATGGGACTCTATTTCACAGGTTCTACGCCTGCCGGGCTCTGCAGAATTTAATGGATTTGGTGAAACAATTCTGCTAGTAGTCCATCCGTCTTTAACTGCACGTGGTAGCAAATTGCATCCGTGCAGGACTGATTGCTCACTCTTCACTGGTGATAATAGGTCGTAGCATTTGTGGCAACTTTTCCACGGAATTTGTCTTTGTTTTTGAATTGCCACAAACGCTACGTCAGAGGTCGTGAACTAAGTTGACAATGGGGTCATCCTGCAAACGTGGAAGCAACTGCAGACTGGCCTCGCGGGATCCTATCGGTTACGTGCTAAATTTTTCGTACGTTCGACATTTTACCAACTCCATCAGGACCACTACAAAGGCACTCCGATAAATCCGAAATTGCGCTTCAGCGCTATTTCCTCGTGAAATATAAGGTACTCCTTCTCAAGCGAAGTAGACGGAAATTTCGTCAAATGGATAAAATTTCTAAAGCTAATAGCAATAGTCAATCTTAGAAAAGGGAATTATAAAGAAGTTACCGAAAAGATTGGCAATCGTAGAGGTGTCGTTATGTTGCACAACCCCAATACTCAGAATAGTGGATCCTTACGCTTGGAAGTCACAAAATTCCAGAATCGTTGTGGCTCAAAACCGGGAAAATTTTGCTTTTTTTTAAAGCTTTACACAAATATTAAAACAAATAGCAATAAATACAAAATTTCTTCTGAATTTCATTATTTACGTGTGTAAGCCATTCGGTATTACAAAAAGTACGTGAATTACTATTGTGAACAAATTAGGAGTAAAATTTTAAGGATGTAAACAAAGTTTAAGTCTGAAGAATTTTTCTGGGGAAGATCTGATATTAGTTCAGTTACAGACAATGGACTGGGTGAACAGTATATATATTTGACATAAATATTTCCTTCGGGGTCTCTCTATTTCTTAATTTTTCTCTCTCTCTCTTGTGCCTTTTGTCTTTTTCGTTCTGTCTCTAGTTTACTCTCTCTATGTTTTTTGTTTCTATTTGGCACTTAATCCTTCTCTTTGATTATTTTTCTCTCTCTCACTTTCTTAGTTTCTGTCTCTACTCTGTAGTGCCATCTCTCTTTTTCTTTCTCTCTCTAATTTTCTTACTTCTTCTTTCTCTTCGCTCTCTCCCCTTTTCCTCTCTTTTTGGCTATAACTCTCTACCGCTTTTTCTCTCTTTTACTCGACGTAGATACTGTATCAAAGCTTATTTATGGTCTCAGTCAGAGCAGATGCACCGAAGGAAAACACCAAAATTTGTAAAGCTGGTGTTACTTATATAATTCCAATTAATTAATCTCAATTGGGTGAACAGAGCTCTCTTTTAAGTTTTCTCTCTTGAAGTCCTTGAAATTAAAACAACTCTTGTTCGATTTTTATTTTTATTTAATGCCTTAATGCAAGTCCCGTTAATTTGTGTGTAAACCATGTGCATTATGAGAATATTTAAAAGGAACCATCTCGTAGTATTAGGACTTCTGGTGTCTTAAATGTAAACTATAGGGTAAAATACATTTAAAGTTATGAAACAGTACCTAATAATCTCTAATGGAAAGCATTTATAAAGCTTTATAATAGCTACGAAATGCGAATGTGCATAAGTATTTGTGTAATATACGATACCTTTACTACAAGAAATCTCTGCTTTTCAGTTAGCCTTTTTTGTATGTCAAAGTCATGAAGGTTTGGTGGTTTTTACATTTCCTCAGCATTCTATGATTGAATTTTTTTTATCCTCAATTCAAAGCAAGACCGTATAGCAAAGTGCAAGGGAATATGAAAATAAACCTTGTATGCAAATAGCATTAAGAGAGAAAACGCAAAATTATATGTATTTCCTGATGTAAGGAAAACAGATTCAATTCATTACTTAATGTAACCAACATTACCGCTTTTATTTTAAATTTTAATGAAATAATTATTTTCTACCTTCTTATAGATTTTTTGGTTTTATAATTAATTTTTAAATACGAATGAAAATTTACCTCTGACCTTATCCATAATTAAATCAACCACAATCATCAAGGAAACAATACCTATCGTGTTTTGATTAAACGCAATTTAAATAAGGTTTATAGAAAAATCATGAGACCAGCGAAGATGTAATCGGAATTTTGTGATTAGCTTGGAGGGTCTTAATAGATAATTGTTTGACAGCTTTTATGTAAAAACCGGAGTATGATAAGAATGATTACAGTCGGTGCTTACTTTTTGTCATAAATGGCGACATCTTCGTCAGAGCTTCCGACATTATATAAAACAGACTGTTAGACATTTTTTAAACTCTAAATTATGCTGATAATATCAGTATGCTGCTCCACAATATTCATACACATATATATACAACAGCACCTTTTGCAGTAGAAACTAGTTCAACTGGGCTAAAATTTAACAATGTGGCTATTTATACATACAGTATATATACGTAATTGGTTTAGGGGGAGGGCGGGAGTTACATCCCCAAAGCTCAAAATCCCATAAAGCGTTGCTAACGAAGCAAATAGTATAAACAGTAACCAAGACTTTTCACCTTGGAAAAAGTAAAACTGTCAGGCATATAAAATTACATATTTCATGTGTACTTGCACGTGACTTGAAGTAACTCCTATGCCTGAGAACTCGAAAGATGGTCCGTCAGAACTTTTGACGAATAATTATTGAACGGTAAAAATGTAAAGAAAAATTTAGTCTTACGATCGGATGCATTTGGAAAACACTCTGAAGAGTTGTTCGTGAATTTTTTATATTTGAAAAATAAAAGTATATCTCTTTACTCAAGTATAAGTATTAATTTTCCTTTTCATTTCTTCATTATTTTATTTTGTTATATTACATCTTTATTTCCGAAGAAATAAAGGTACGTAAGTCGCGCAGATCAGTGTCACACACACACACACGCCCCGCATGCACACATTGTGCCACACACCACATGCGGCCACACACAACCAAAACCACGCACACAAACACGCTACGAAAACTCTCCCATACACACCCACACTGCGCAAACCCAAAAACACGTACACACACATTCACTACTGAGCTCACAGACACATCAATACACAAACTACGCGAGTACACTGGCGCACACAAACGCGGCGTATGAGCGTGTGAGCGTTTGTGTAGTGTCTGTGTATTTGTGTGTGTACAGAGTGTCTATTCGTGTGTGGCTATATGTGTGTATGCTCGCCGTGTGTGTGTGTGTCACTGATCTGCTCGCGACCCACCCCCCCCCCCCCTTCACCGATTGCTTATACATACTGTATGTGTAAATAGCCACATTCAAAATTTAATCCGTTAAGTACTAAAGAAACGTTTTTTAACACTTCCTGAAACCTCATTGAGAATAGCAACGTACAGGTTGTTAAGAGTTTCTGTTATAAATACAGTACAGAAGAAAATTACGGCTCCCGCATACATAAATCGAGTAGCACCTTTTTTTGCATTTTGCATTCACAGGGATCTTAATCAATACAAAACTATGATTATCCAAATCCACCATGAGCGTGCACATATCTTACTATATACCTATATGGCTGGCTGAAACGTGGACGATCACCTACTCGTATACCAAAAACTTCACCGTGCAGATCGGTTTTCAAACGAAGAGTGTTTGAGACTCTTGGGTCAAGAAGAAAAAAATAAGAAAATATAATTAGGTGGAGGTAGCAATAGAAAGGAAGCAATGCCTTAGAATCATTAAGGAAGTTGGTGAACTGAGACCCTAAGACTTTCATGCAAACACTGCAGAAGTTTCAAATATTAGTACACTCTTGTGAGAACTGGAAACCATCACACAGAACTAGAGTCCGCTGAAAGGCGATCATTTTCGATGGCGCTCAAGAGATGGAAGGATGATTAGCTCTGAATATTTGCCCATCACCACTACCAACGATTTACAATTTTAGTACTATCTTTATACTTAGTATAAAGGTCAGTTAACTTACGTTTTTTTATTAGACTATTTCCTGGAAGATGTCACTCATTTTTGATAATATTTTGACAACGTTATCATATTAAAATAAATGTTGTCTTTTTTGCTTATACACATAATCAAAAAAAATTCGTCTTTACTTTTATCCAGATAATGCAAAAGGTCCTTTCTTTAAAAAATGAAATTAACTCCAAAGCGATTTTGAGCCATGACAACAGTGCTTGCAAACCCTAAAACAGTTATTTGGCTATGAAGCCCTGTCCTCAGCCATTGCAGAACATTCCTGCGAAGACTTTCAATGTGGGCGTAGTTCGCTGAAGGAGGATCCACGATAAGGACATAAGGCCATTGTTGTCGAACAAATCACCGATGCACCTACAAAGATATCACGCTCTTTATTGTCATAGCTGAATAAAAACAATCCTGCATGAAAATCTGATTCCTACAATTTGACTGAAGTTTACAATAAGACGCAAGTTGAATTAAAAAAAAAAATAGTCATGAAATTCAAGCATGGCCAGCCAAATGCAGTCAGTGTTCGACTTCTGGCAAGTTGGTTTACTGCTGTGAGCCAAAAAACAACTCATAATTAGAACAGTGAATCTCCCCAGGCTACGACAAATCAACAAATCAATAAAAGTCCGCTCAGAACATCGGGGAAATAAAATATTTGCCCCTTTCTTTGGATATTACGGATGAAGTTGCGACAATTCCACTTGAAGATCGTCGTACGAATGGGTGCTGAATTTGTACACCACCATTTGTTTGCGCAATACTTTTCATAAAGGGTGAATGCTTTTGCATTACGATGATACACCAACAAATACCGTTCCTCAGACTTTCAGGTTCCTGACCATTTCAAGAGTCGAATTGATGACTTATCTATCCTACAGTCCGTACTTGATAGCGTGTGACCTCCTTTTATATCCAGTCTTTAATAATTAATTCCGCGGATCTTCATGTACTCAAAACTGTACACCGCAGGTAGATGTTAACAAAATTAATAATCTCTGAGGTGACTACAGAAAGGCGATGTCAATTCATTTAGGATTACGTAAAAGGTATGCAAAAGTTTGTAAAGGTTAAAGACGAATATTTGGAATAACAATGAAAAAAAACATTCGTGGAATCTTCTGTCATCCGTAATCTTCGTATTTTCGTGTAATTTACTGGAAAACGGGGTGATTTTGGCATACGGGGTTACTTTGGCACTTAGTTGCTGGTGGTTGGTTAACTTAACGGCAAAGAGACGCGGAGTAGTAAGTGTGGGCGTAAACTAAGCGGTATACAGAAGGCGAAAATTGGTGTCTGACTTGCATTAAGCCCTGTGGAAGAGACGTTGATTACGAATACTGTGCATCAGGCGATCATGTGGTATAAAATGATAATAATGATGACCTGTACTCATCGTGCGAAATAAAATTAAGCATAGACTGACTGTGTCATGGTTGGCTACGCTAATACTGCGACGAAGATCTGCTTTAATAACGTGCACAATGTGAAGATGACGGTTATTTTTTTTTTTATAAGCTACATTTGATTTTTGGCTAATTTATTTTTCCAATAAATCTTCTCAAATTACTGAACTACTTTGATTTATACAATTTTCTCGTAGTATCGCCTACTTTTATGTTTAATAATTATGGAAACATCTAAATTTATACACCTGTGTAATAAGATTGCTTTGCTGTCACACAATGATCTATCCATGATTATTTATTCGTTATGATTTCTACCAAAAATATATTGAAAAGGCAGAAGGCTGCCGAACTTACTTTTCGATGGCTAAGAAGCCGTTGTTATGATGATATCCTTTGATACTATTTAAATGGCCGGATATGCCAGAGTTCTTCCTATGGCAAAGTATGCCGCTGTTGTATTTTGTACTAAGGCAGAGTATGCCGCTGTTATAGCATGATGGCAGAATATGCCGCTGTTGGTATTTGTACTAAGTCAGAGTATGCCACTGTTATAGTATGATGGCAGAGTATTCCGATGTTAACTTTGAGAATTAAAAGACACCTTTCGATGGTCAGATCAATTCTCATTTTTATAGAACAATAACTGCTTATTTATATAAAATGATTACAAAGGAATCTGTATTTATTTATAATTCTGAAGGGGGGAGTATTGCAATACATAAAATTAAAAATCGGAAATTGTAGTGTCAGCATTTTTGATCACACAATTTCTGAATGAATCACAATGTATTGATATGGTAAAACAATGACCTCAGGTGTGTATATTTTCTCAATCAAGAATTATGCTTGAATAGCGGAAATTGCTTGGGTTGCAAATTCTTCTTGAGGTCGAGCAAATTTTATTTATTTTTAATTATTTTTCGTTTCGATTACTGTTTATATTTCCTGACCGTGATCATGGCTTTACACCTGCCAAAGTCACTCCAAGCCCGGGGTGACTTTGGCAGGCCCTTTAAGGGCATATTTCTCTAAAATTTTAAGTGATATGATTTTTTTATTTACTAGTTTACATAAACAAGATGTCAAGTGTTATGATGGCAACTAAATATATTAAATTTTTCGAAACTTTATGCGAAAAAAATCGATGACAACTTCAAAACCTGTCAATATCATTCCGTTTTACGGTAGTAAAAATAAAATAAATACATACTTATTAGTCCGCCCTCAGTCAACCAAAGGATGATGCAAATGTTGGTATCTCTTTCAATAGCCAGGTGTAATACATTGTCGTATTGCTGGTTTTGAGCTGAATTGAAGTTAGTATTGCACCTAGTTACAAATTCCTATCTGTTCAGATTACACTGTACTATACATGTCAGCTATTGCTAATAGTCAAATAACGTATGTTTTGGTTATTTCTTGTTTTACTGCCATTTTGTGCATCATTAGAAATGAGTCAGCATCACATGCTACCCAAAAACCGGTCTTTAGTTCATTTCTTCGTCCATCCGTTATCGGTAAGAGCCAGGATCTTATGACAGAAACACATCCAGGCCTCGAGGATTCCTCGAGGTGTTGTCAAAATTTCTAACACGGGCTTTTAAATGATGCAACACAAAACCAAGCCAGCAGCTAGCCTCAAGGCATAGCAATGTTCGAAATTTTTCTCTCTCAGGCCTACTTTTGTCAACAGATGTACTAACAAAATTAAAATGACAGCACCGAGCCACAGTATATTCTACGGATCCCGGTGGTATCATTTTGTTTTCATTTCTCTGAGGCAAGCCTTGTGGCGAGCTGCGAGGAAGCCTGAGAGAGGCCAGGCCTGAGGCTTGCTTGGATGTGTTTCTGCCTTGTAATTTTAGCAACTGTTCTAATCAGACCCGTCATAAAATACCAGAAGTTATAAATATACATACATTTTGTGTATACAAGCTGCTAGAGTTTGTCGAGAACACCTAGAGAGTAATAACTGAGCTGAACTCCCACAATTCTACAAGCTGCATTCTTTTGCGTCCACAGAAGAAGGCAGCACAAAACATACACAAAACAAAACCTTATACATTTTCATAGGAGATTTATAAATGAAGCGAACAGTACAAATAGTTCGCTTCAATCCACAGAGCAATTTATTCCCTACAGTACACCCATATACTAGAACAAGTTACATAAAAGATCATAGCTGATGTCACCAATGACTTCAATGCAGCCCAGCTCAGTGATATTAGTGACATGATGGGGAACGCTTTACAAGAAGCTTCTATGCTAGATTTAACACGAGAGATACTATGACTAATGAAGAGATGCATTTTTGAACCAAAGCCAGAGATTTAAAGTCAAGAACCACTTAAGGTATATTTCACACAAAACTGCGAACTGGTGATTCCAACGAAAAACTTGCGACATTATTTAATATGTTAAGACAAAACCTTGAGGGGTTGATTTCTATAGCACGTGAATGCCTTATGACTACGTTGTCATGCATGCAGGAATGGACGCTGTAAACAGAAATGATATTATAGATCGAAACCTGACTATATCAGAAGCTATATATTGAGACGATGAAGCGGTTATCAGAGTCCGTATATTTACTGGCATCATCCTTTGGTATTTCTTCAAATTTAAAATTTGCTATCTATGACAAAAATCACAGAACATCTCCACATAAACGGAGAGTTTCCATTTTCCAGTTTTCTTTATGGTATTTTAGCCAATTTAAAAACAAACAAAAAGTTGTAAATATTTCATACTTCCACGTAGCTTGTGGGTTCTCTTACAGACCACGATAGCATTTATTCTCTTACCGCAACTCGTTTTCATTAATTTATCTTTTGCCTTGATGTAATTTCCAAAACTTGGAAGACAACCATATCAGCCTACAACTTTTATACATATGTGACTCCACAAGAAGAGATTTTATGTAAATATTCAACCACTGCTTTCCCCATCAGCGTTTCTGAGTCCCGGTGATGATTCTCAATTTAAATTAGCAGATTTCCATCCTTTTCCTGGCACAAAGCAGCAAAAGAAGCAAATGTGTCGAAAAGGAAGTGAATAAGTGCCCAGGAGGAGTTAATCTGCTTAAGTACATGTTGACTCTTCAGTAACCTTAAAATAAAGAGACCAATATAAAATGATTATGTAAATATGCTTCTTGAGGATGAAAGCAATATACCATCTATGATCTACCTCTATCTCTTTCACGCTGTTCGGCTTCTTGTAATTGATTCCATTGCCACTTTGATTCAACTTGGATGGGATATGCACGGAGAGTTGTTTACGTATTTTTTCCTTATAAAGAGATATATGTATGCTTGCGTTAAAAATAAATAGGCCATTAAAGAAAATCTACCAGAACCATAAGACGATTTTCCTAGATATCTAAAATCTAGAATGGAGGAGGTTCTTGTGCATGAGTTTGAATGCCGGAATCTCGGGAGCACCTCATCTCTAAATAATTTATGTGCAGACAAAACTTTGAATTTAAGTGTAACGTGCTGAAAAGAGCAACCTCGTCGTCACTCAGTGCATTTTTGCTGCTCTTCACGTGTTTGCTTTTGGCAAATATTTTAAAATTAAATATGTTTGTGTGTGGTCTGTGTATGTGAATTCATCCATAATGGGAAAATCGGAGTTGAGAAGCATGTAGGTTTTCTGATTCTGTGACACATGCATATATTTCTTCTGACAGAGTCTAAGTTTTTGGGGCATGAAAAAAGTATTTAGGATTCCAGCACTTTTCTTCGTATTTATTATTGCTATATTGTTGGTGGTGTTGTTACAGTTGTTGCTATTGTTATTGTTGGTAGTGATGCTTCTGGTTTTCCTAATTTCTATATTTATGACCTTTTACCAAAGGGGAATTTTTATGTTTTTTGTTTGTAAAAAGTAATAATTAAAATAGATATTAAGACAAGTTCTTATACCGCTGAGGTTCCTCCAAACTGGGCAATTGACTCAATTTTAGGCCCATTTGCGGCCATAGTTGTCATAATTTAAAAGGGCCCATTTGGGATATAGTTGTCTCAATTATAAATGGCCTTTTATTATTATATTACAGGGCGCTATCATAACCTTCGGCGGTCACATTTCATAGAGGCCCATCCAGTAAATCGTAGTTTCGATTATAAGTTTTCGGAAGATTCAAGCATCAACAAAATCTGAATTTTAATTTTCGTTCTCCTAGGAGTATTTCAGATAGCACTTTCGATAATTTTGGTAATTTATTAACAACGCTAATTAGTCACGAACATCTTCTGGTTTATCTTATCACAGAAAGAAAACCCGACACGAACTGAGCAACCTGATCTAGTGAATCAACACTGTTCCCTGCACGAGACAATTAGGCGTGAACCAGTATAATACCCTGCAATTATAATTATAGAAAGTATTACGTTCATCACTGCCGCGAACCAGAGACAAGAATACACATTAGTAAACAAAAAGTAAGCACAGGTGAGCATACCAGTATGCAAAGTGAATTAATTAACCATGACTCAATGCTTGATTACAAACAGCTGTATGGATGTGACAGTTTTTTAGTAAACCAAGCATTTTACTTTGCAAATTAAAACTCTTAGTTATTGCAAATTGCTTATCGTGATATCATAGTTCCACCAATTTGAATATTGTGCCACGATATACCTCCCCCCTGAGAAGAACTAATTAAAAAGTGGCATCAGATCAGGGTTCTCTCACATTACTTAAACTAACTAATTTAAAAAAAAAACTTAAAGTCCAATATTCAATAATCCCTCATTCATTATTTTCTTTCTTTCACCAATACCTATGTTTATATTTACATTCAAGTTTTCTATACCTTACATATTTCTTTTTTTACACTTTATCATATTTTTCTCATCATACATGTACATGATATTTACATAAATAATGTTATAAATAGTTATGGCAACTATAAAAATAGGTTTAATAAGATAAGATAAAACCTACAAATAGTACAACTATACCATATAATCTTAACAGTAATGCAATATTTCTTTCCCTATCTTGCCTCAGCCTACCTGGGTACATATTAAATAAAGTGATAAAGATGCACAAAGTTAGATCTACAAATAAGATACATCTTTAAAAATATATATGTAATTTATGCAATCTCTACAAAGTTTATATTTATAATATCTAAACCTACCATAGCTATTCTAAACGGACGACCTGTTTTCCACGATGGTTGGCAGGCTGGATAGTGGGTAGTATCGATAACCTGCTAGTGCTTACTGGTCCCTGCTGACGTTTCCATCATCTTAAGATTCTTAAGTGGAACATCACTCATGATACCAATGTTAAGCTAACGATGCTTGTCTCTCCGGCCAAGGACTTGGCTCCTATATACATAATATGCGGATGAGTCTGCTCAGTGAGTTTTCTCGCTTCTTATGGTATCCTACATCTTGGTTATCCTCTCAGGCCTGGTTAAATTGTTTTCCAGGCGTGGTTGAAATAACCTGCCACCAGAAGTTGTGATTTTCCCAAAAAAATTGTGGTATATAACTGGAAAAGAAATCCGTGATTCTATCATATAAATCGGCCATGATTTTCTTCAGGTATTATATTTCGAAACCTTTTCTCTGCTCATCTCTGCTAATGTCTGCTTTTAAACTTTCACTGTTTTTGCCTGCACTGTAGAATAGGCCATCCTTCTCGCTAACCCCTTCATAAGAATCCCTCGAGGTCAAATCTCCGCTTACTGTAATTGTTTTTTTTTATGCAAGGGGACAAGAGCTCCCAAGCACGCAGGCTAGAGCGGCCCATTGTGCTAACCTGCTAAAACCTCCGTAACCAAAACTTTCCTGTCTCCCTAATGAAATAGAAGGGAAAACCCAAATGTGTCCAGCCTGCTTCGGGCAGAGGCGGACAAGCACACCGAAAGCCGTCGGTTGTCTCAGGCTCTCTTTCCAGGCAGCACAAACCCGCAGAGCTGTCAACAACTCCCATCTTTGTAAGATTAGCGTGAAGTGAGCAGTGACCGGTGATTATGCCAACCACAGTTCTACATTGTTTTCTCTCGAGCCCCAAGATAAAACCTGAGCAATTCCTATTAGGTCCATCAAGAGAAAGTTTTGTCAACCTATAAGTCATCAGGTTCGTCCGTCTCTGCTGATGATGCATTTGAACATCCGCTTAGATGAGGGACTCGATCATCGAGGTAGAAACGCCTGCGGCGGGTTCCGATCCACGGAACTAATGTACCAGAGCTAGACCTGACTTGAAGGTCAGTCCTTGCATTCCCTAGGATCCCCATGTGACCAGCAACCCAATATAGGGATACCCTGTTGTGGATACAAAGGTTATCCATGGACGACCTGCAGTCCCTCAGTAACTTGTATGTTATCCGAGGGCCATTCACAGCCATCAAAGCTGCCTGACTTTCCGAAAAGATAGCAATGTTCTTACCAGTGATGGCGCAGACTTCAGCCTGGAATATAGTGGTGCGCCTTTCAAATGAGTACTCCAACCCAATGTTAGGTTCAAGAAAGTAAATATTCGCCTCGGCTCTCTCATTAGTGAGCTATCGGTGAACATTTTTAGAGAGGACGAGGAATGCTTGATTAGGAACCGCCCTCAGCCCACGATTCCCTTGCAGGAAAACTCACAAGGAAGCGACGCCCATAGGAAAGCTCTGGCACCATCGCAGACCCGCTAGCCAGATCGCAGTCCCCACTTGCGTTTATGATGGTAACCGAAACATTAATACAACCCACTCTATGCTCTAAACAACATAATCGAGAGGTTATGTAACAAGTTATATTAAGGTAACCAGAATATTTTTGTTACTCATTTCATAAACCTTGATTAGTATCACGTAACCTAAATCAGGTAAAGGTAGCCTTTATATAATCGTCCACTTAAACTCTAGAAGGGACTTATAGTGGCCACAAAGATGTTTCAAGTACTAGTCTATATAATCTTAGTTAAATAATATGGTAATGGAAACATTACGTACTCCTAAAAGAAATTCCAAGAACAAAAGAAAAATGTATGCTGACGAACTTTTTACATGCGAAATATATATAGGTATCAGGATTTTTTATTCTAACAATAATATTTTCAACTAAACACAATTTAACATTTTAACCACATTTGCTCATATTAAACCAGTAAAAAACTAAACAGTTTTATGCAATGTATACAGTCGATCTGTTCCCTAAACTACATTTTTATTCAATAAAATGAAAAGAAATGTGCATTCTTAATACAAAAATACATACAAATCCGTACATATATGTAATGATAATATCCTGATTAATGCGATGCTAGACAATTTTAAACATGCTACCGGGACCATACATTACACTCTTCGAAAGTTCAACCTAAAACTATCTTTTAAGCGCAAAAATTTACATTTTTTCTCCTTTCCTTGAATTCCATTATATTCTACTTTCATTACCTAGCGCAGCTGCTACCTTTGTCTCAAAAGTTTACTTTATGTTAGTCTGCCATAAGAAAGGCTGCGTAGGTGGTCTTGTCTCTGCATAAGCTTAACTGAATTTTAACAGGATGTAAAACAGTTTTCGTGTCATATAACCTAAAATATGTCACTCATATTGTCACTCAGAGTAATACATGAGGTTTAAGCATGAAATATTTGTTGGAAAATAATTACATAAATAAATATGAACATGCAGATGTGTGTATTATGAATTTTGTGTATACGGAAAATTAGTTTTATTTATATTAGTTCGATTGTGAAGTAAAGCTTCTTAAGACAACTGAGTGTAGTGAACTAAGAATTATAATGAAACGAAAAAGTGAAACGCCAGGAGAAGCTTCATTTTACTGCTACACTCGTTTTGGTATGACTTATTATTGGAAGGTTGGACCGAGAGTTATTTGCATTCAATGTGTATAGTAAATACGCTTGGCTTTATCCACCGTTCACCCAACCCTCCTCAATGAGTCATTCAGAATTTTAATATACTGTTTCTTGCATCATCACTTCCATTGAGAGAAAAATTAGACAACCATATATTTGTTCTTTCTCAACGTATATGCAGATTATTGCCAACCCTATTTTCAGTGACTTTCGTATCATCTTCTAAAAAACTTAATTTTTAAAAAATAGAGAACCAATACCTACCCTTCCTTTTTTTACCTCAAGCGAAATGAGCTACAAACCAAACCATGCGCCGTACTGATTTCCTTTCATTGCACCGCTCCCCTTCTCCACAGTAAGTATACCTAATGCCACAACAGTTTAATTTTTAATGACTTTTCCTCTCTGTTTTCGAGAATTATCTTAAATTCTCAAACTTGTGTATAATACCTAAGGCAATCCAAAAGCTCGAAGAAAATCTGCCAGTTAAAAGGTGACATTAATTATGTAGGTGCTAGTACCTCAGGTTGAATAGAAAACAGGGAAGTTCAAAAAAAGTGAGTATGGGGATCGAAAGACCTCCGAAAATAAGGAATGATATCCTTTTTTTTTTGTTTTAATCGAAAACATGCTGCACTCCGCACGGGCGGTCAACATTTTTATGTAGTACATTTTGGAAAATGTAGGACAGAATCAAATAGCCCAGGTTTTTAGAAGAAGTTTGAGTAGCAACACTTACCCCTATAAACCTTAAATAGCAGAAAATCTCAAAAACCGTTCCCCTTCCCTATTGTCTTTCTAGGCCATTTTTCAGCTAATGCTTTGAAATCCAACCAGTATCTTCAGAGTTTACCACTATGTATTTACATATAGTACATAATGGCAACCGTTTCCCAATTATAGTAATTATCTTAAAAACCTTAACTAAAACCAAATTTTCAATCCCTCTCTCTCTCTCTCTCTCTCTCTCTCTCTCTCTCTCTCTCTCTCACCCTCTCTCTTATAAATCTAAAACAACAACTCTTATAAATCTAAAACAACAACAAAAACTCTTAAACGACCATCACATATAATAATGTATCTTGTGGATGTGTCTAATTTGTATCTCAGTACTAACGAATTCAGAATTTTGGTAAATTGCCAATCAAATCCTTTTGAAGGAGCCTTCGATGATTGAATGCAAATGTCCTTGGAATAATCAATTAATTAACTTGTTTTGATTGGAACGAACTTGAATGTAGATATGTAGGTATGTATGTGGGGGATATATATGGATGTATCTATATATAACGTATTCGGATGAACACAAACAATTTTCTTGAATGCCAAAAATTCCTTCTGGTCTTATTCGAATATGAGTGGATATTCTCTTCTAATAAATTTTCTATGTCTAAATGGTATATATACATATATTTGTATATTTGTGGGTATAATTGTAAAAATACCACCTGCATTCAAGAATGTATTTTGATACTGTGAATAGATTAGAAAATTGGAAATCTTGCAATTTATTTATATATTTATTTATGATAGTTAAGCGATTGATTTCCCACTGAGAATTAGCACATCTTCTTGAACTAATACGGCTGTACTTTTGATCCTCCCCATATTTAGAAATTTAATTTAAATAAATTACCTGGAATTAAAGAAAACTTTCGAAATAAAAATGAAATCTTCCTAAATTAAACAAAAATCCCTACAGAACCTAGCACAAACTCAGGCATTTTCATTTTGTTTTAAGCAGATGTAACAGAAATAACGCCCCAATTCACAGCATGAAAAATGCTTTCCTTAAATGAAGTGACAACTCTAGCGTATAGAGTCAGTACTTTGCTTCTATAACAAACCAGAAAAAAAAATCAAAAACGCCAGGGAAAACTGGCAAGCCCTTCATGTCATGCAGCTATTACCGAAAAACTTGGTAGCGCCAGCAATCATTTAATATCACGAGTTGGGGCTGATAAATTTTCATTCAAATTCAAAATGTCGGAACTGTACGTACATCCTGGTAAATGTTCGTACATAATATTATGAGTACATCTTTTCGTCTATAGTAGAGGTAGTGGTGGTGGATGGAGTCTTAAAGATGAATTATGTAATTTTTGATTTCTTGGATTGTAGAGAAAAATGAATCGCAGTTTGTATGTAGACTTGAAAGCTTTTTCAATTACAGTTTTAGCATCGTATTTCTTATCTTTGTCAAGAGAGTTCGATATTTTTAATTAATTAATAATAGTAATGATTACTTGCATGCATTATCTGGGTGTAATAGTAAAGGCCGCTTTACGAAGATTTTACAAAACAATTGATTAAACAAGCCCCCTCCCGCGCTTCTACCGAGGTCACAGTTTATATATTTTAGAAATTAACTCCTGCAAGTGAGTGTATGACTGGTATCGTATATAGAGATAAATATAAGGAATTGCCAATTATAACAAAGTTAAATGAAAAATATACCCAGTAATCTACTCCTTCAATTTTTCATTTATTTCACCTTCAGATTTATACCACTCTGCCGATTTTCTCGGACATGGCAATGTTTCCAAGATTTATTTTTCTTCGCCAGATTTGCAGCTTAGATAAATGTTCCCCGAGATTATCGTTAAATGTGATGTTCGTTTCCTTTCATGAAGTTGCAGGTTAATGCCTATTTTGCTGTTCTAACACTTATATTTGCTAGGTATGCTTTTGTTTTCAACCAAACTATGTCATTAAAGTATACCAAAAGATCATGCTTTCGACAACCAAAGTACTGCAGTGTAGAAAAAAAGAGCCTCCTGATCAGAATCCATGGCTTTGCACAGTTTTTTACACAGACGGGTGTTAAGAGCTCCAGATTTTATGTAATTTATGATTTTTATCAGCGAATCAAGTAACTTTTGCAACGGAGTGGGAAAAATCGGTGAATTCCCTTGCTTGAGAAACTAGTTCTTTTACCTTTTTTTCTGAAATCCCTATTTGCACCCAACCATCCGTACATAATTCGCATAAACCAAATAGACGGTTTTCCACTTTAATCCGCCAGTCTCAAAAAAGGTATTTATCTTCTCCATAATATCTTCACTCTTCGTAGTACTTTAAGTCCACTACAAAATAGCAACATTTCTTCGAGCTTACGTCTGTTGATTCATCAACTTGAAAAGAAATCAATGGTGAAACCTTGATTTCATTCAAAATCTGCTCCTTGAAGTCCGCGGATATGTCTGATATACGTACGCCGCTCAATAGTATTATTGGACGGAGATATTTGTTGCATCTTTACTTTACTGGAATCTCCAAGAATTAATTTCAGCAATATCAACACGCAGGTTTGATGAGCTTTTATCCAATTGTGTGAGGCTTTATTTGATTGACAATAGAGGCATTTCACCCATACTCCCAAACTCTTAACACATGTTTCAACCAACTTTGACAGAATAGTCTACCTAGATTACTCTTATTTTAATTTAGAAAAAATATATGACACACTTAAAAATAAATATTGCATTGTAGTGAATATTTTCTTTAGTTTACTGTATAAGTTGGCGACCCCCACAGAAAAACACGTCGCCTATTCGGGTTGCGACCCATAGATGGGAATACTTGCGCCAGGCAGAAGAACTTGTAATTGTTTCGAAGTGCAAAAGCATCGTACAAATGTAATCAGCACATCTTCATAATTTAATCTAATTGCACTAAAGGGAAAAAGTCTTGTAGGTTTGTAGTAAATTCTCCAAAAATATATCAAAAACAAATTGGGGCTTCAAATATTTTCAAGGCTAAATCCAACGAAAAAAAAATATCAATAGAAAAACATTGCGTTTGCAAATTGCCGGCGGAAGAGAAACATTAATATTCTGGTAATATTCAAGAGTAAGAACACAATAACTAGCTGCATAGTAAGTAGTTACGCTAGAAATCGATCGGAGTGCGGCTAATCTGTTAGTCTAGAAATTTTGTGTTCATTGCAATTTTTCAAACAAATTTTAATCAGTTTAAAATCTGTGTTCATTCCGGTATTTTCATGACTTTAACAAAGTTCTATGTATTTATCGTAAACTGCTTACCAACACTTTCCTATAATATCATATCAAATTCCTGGAAAAAAGTGAAAATGTTTTAGTGACTTGTTGATTAATAAAATATATAATATGATACGATTATTTAAATTATAACTTTTGTTATACAATTTGTATTTTCGAAACTTGATCAACTAAATGTGCGAATTGTTTGCCGGGGGGGGGGGGGGGGGGGGGGGGGGGGGGGGGGGGGGGGGGGGGGGGGGGGGGGGGGTCCACATCAAACCCGTTTGAGAGTTACAAGGTGATGAAGAAATATAGTTAAATTTTCACATAACACCCTGTATCTTAAAAACTACATGACATATGGTCACAGTTAAAAGTTCGTTGTATGCTGAACTTCATGGCCTTTCACCGACTGCTCTACCAGTCCCATACCCTTCTCTGGTCAAGAATTATGGTTGAATAAACTAAAAGTTTCGGCTTTTCTTACCTTTTGTTTTTGATTTAACCTCTATTATTTTTGCAAATAACTTCGGTAACGTAATTTCTTTTTATTAAAATTGTAAACTGTAGACTCTCTTCTTTTATTTGACCTATACACTCTATGTGTTTTTCTAAAATGACGTGTTTTCAGTCACTAAGGGAGCAAATTGTTGTTGATTAGGTTCGAAAATAGGTTTGAGAATAGGTTAAGAGCTTATAACTCTTAAAGGGCTACACTTAGCACAAATTAAAGAGAAAAGTCTACAGTTAACACTTTTTATAAAAAGTTATGTTAACTACCTTTTTGCGAAAATAATAGAAGTCAAATTAAAAAAAAAATCCGAAACTTTTAGTTTAGATAACCATAATTCTTGATGGGAGAGGGGTATGGGGGCTGATTGAGCAGTTGTTGGAAAGGCATGTAGTTCTACATACAATGAGCTTTTAACTATAGTTTTTAAGATAGAGGGTGTTGTGTGAAAGTATAACTTTTTTTCTTAACACCTTGTAACACCCAAACGGTTTGATGTTGACGGACCCCCCCCCCCCCCCCCCTGCCATACAATTTTTTTGTTTGGCTAGGTGTCTAGTATCCGCACATTTCGTTTGAAATATATTATGAGAATATGTATTCTTAGCATCGTTTTCTGAAGAAGTCGGAATCTATTTTAGGTTTGCGGCGTTGTGAAAGCAACTCATTCATGGTTTTATTTTATTTATTTTTAGTAAGATTTGCCGACGATTTTTATTTTGATATAATATTATTATAACTTCAATTTTTTAATTTCTTTAATTAATTTTTTTTGTCTACAG